>JASVER010000198.1:221942-365342 GCA_030449065.1 Oceanodroma leucorhoa | reverse complement strand
CTGAAAAGTCCTTGGGACGTAGACTACCTAGCAACAACTAAAAACATTACTGTGTTATCAACATTCTTCTTACACTAAATCCAAAACATAGCACTATACCAACTACTAGAAAGAAAATTAATTCTATCCCAGCCAAAACCAGGACAATTGTGTAACCCACAGCCCACTGGACAGCCCAGGCCAGCAAAGGGTGGGTGCCACACAGCCGTGGCGATACCCGCCAACCCCCTCCCATGGGATCTTCAGGCATAAGACCTCCCATGGGGGCTATGACAGGGCAGCGGGGTCGGCGGCAGGCGCTACTGCCAGCTGGACTCCCCAAAACAGCCACCCACGCGCTAGCCTAGAGCTGAGCCTCTCCCAGACCCTCTCCTGGATGCTCCTCGGTGCTGCAAGAAACATCAGCTGCCGGATCCAGAAAGTACCAAAAATGCCGCCCAGACTYGGGTGTCTCAGCAAATGCAGTTGGTGCATTTGCCCCAGCTGCACTAGCCGGGGGTCACAGGTGACACCGGCGTTTGTAGGACCTGCGGGCTGCAGGGTGACGCTCCGAAGAGCCGAGCAGGATTTAGCTGGGAAGGTCCTGCGATGGGGCAGGCAACTTGTGATGAACCAGGTGTCCTGCTGCGGATAAGTAGGTTCAGGAGAATCACACGATCTAATGGCATTAGCGTAATATACTGTACCAGCAGGAGGTTATGCAGTCTGGGTAGACATTAGATGGCAGTAAAAACTACGCTTTTCAGGGGCTCATTCAGGTAGAAATGGGATTAAGCCATGCCACAGTGAGGGGGGACCTGTTTAGGGAGGAGGAGTTATCTCACAGACCTGCCACTGCTCGCAGGTCACCGTGAAGCACCCTGTACAACTGGAAATTGTAAGCACACTAAAGCACTTCAAGGACTAATTGCTCAACCAAGGTCATTTTAACTAGGCCTCTTGTAAAACTGTCTGGAGAGCTGTGAGGATATTTTAAAGTGGTCATTGACTACTGGTGGTAATTTGCTGCAGATGCAAGGTGTGAATGTCCTCAGACTTCACATGGCAGAGWTCCTGGTGCAGGCACCTCTGGAGCTGTAGGGGCTTTGAAATTCCCCTGTAGCACTGTATAGAAGAGATGCTTATTGAATTACTCTCATAGTTGTGAAGCATGATGATAGCTGGTCCAAAGACATTACTTTAGGGTCCACTGSTTGAAGCTTTACTGAGACTTTGAAAAGCAGAGACACTCAAACRAGAGGAGAGCAAATGCATTGCATGCTCTGCCTTGTAAGTGGGGAAGGGCTTCTGAGCAAATAAAAAAAAAAATCTTTTAATATCATGTAAGCCATTTGTTCACTTAGCCACAGCAGAGCTAACAAAACCAAATGTTGTCAACTCACAGTTTAATTGCAATGCTGGTAAGCCTTGTGGTGCCTCTTGGGGTTTTTTTTGGTTTGTTTTTTTGTTTGTTTGTTTGTTCGKTTTTTTAAGTCAAAACAGCTTGTAAAGACACATGAATATAGGAGATTTTGATTCTTTTTTTTACCCGTTTTTGCTTTGAAATAAGTGTTTTAGTCTTTCTGCTTGAATGAATGAATTCTTGAATGAATTTAAATTCCTTGCCCAAGAGCCCAGCAGAGCCCATTTGAGATGTCTGGCCGGGCAAGGGCTTCCAAGTGGTTGATGTGAGTGGGGAGGTTTTGCTCAGCCCAGGCAATGTAATCTGGTCTCCCAAGTGCCTGATGAGGATCTCAAGGCAGGCTAATTTAAGGTTTGTTGTAGGGATTGGGAAGTTTAGAGGTACCTCATCTAACTGAACTCTTTTCATTGCCAAAAACATCCCATGGCAGAAGGGTTACACAGCTCTCTGTTTCCAAATGGKTTTCATACAGGTTTCATGTGTTCTCTCAGCTCTGGCAGTTCATTTTCTGTATACTTGGGCATGAATTTTAATCCATCTGTCCATGTTTAGGACATCATTTGCTGATAAAGAACAAAAGCAGAGAGGCGGTGGAACACTAAGATGCTGCTGTTTTCTAGCAAAGCAAGCCCTGCAAGTTTGTTACCAATGCATTCGTGATTTGTTCAGGGTTGAGAAAAGGCTTTCGCTGTCTGTCCCTTAGTGAATTAGATGGGAATGAGAGCGTTCTCAACCTTTGCAAATCAAGCCTTGAAGTCTTTCCAAATACTCTGAACCTGGCTTTTCACAGGAGGCTGCTCAGACAATGCAGTCACACGGAAACCCACTTTTAATCCCGCCAAGGAGTCCTGTAGTGGGTAGCCAGAACAACCGGGTGTGATACGGTCGGCGTGATGTCCCTATGTCCCTTGGGAAACACAGGTGGCTGACACAAACCAGGGACTTGCAGGCTCCGCTGACCTGTGCCACAAGCTTCTGCTCAAACCCAATTTCAAGTGTGGAATAGGATGAAGTTTGTGTGAGCCTACAAATAAATGAGGCACACAATTATTGTCAGTAATCACTCTACGTTATATATACAGCTGTTAAAAATCCAGTGTTGGCTCTCATGTTGGAGAGCTCCGGAATGAACATATGCATCTTCTACTTTTGTTCAGCCAAGTAGATTTTCAACTCACGTGAAATCTCTTAGGAGAAATCCCTGAATTTGACATACTCTTTTCTATCACTGAGGTGCTGGTTAATTTAGGGTGTTTGTGATGTTTGTATGTTTCCCTCAAGTACCCATTTAAAACATCTTCAAGTGAAAACTAGTTTCCTGTGTTATTACTCTGACTAGTTTCAAGCAGCAGTTTCAAGTGCAAGTCTTCCTTTCTCAGCTAGACCCATCTCTGTATAGCAGAAAGCTGTATCAATATCCTTATCTGCTGCAGCAGGCCAGTTAGGATAAATAAGAGTGCATCTATGGGAATGAACTAACCATTAAATTTTAATGTTACCTAAAGATGTAAGAACAGCAGGAAGCAAAAATAATGACAATTTGTCATGATAGCTGTCCTGGCATTGTTTTGCATAATTAGGATTACTGTTATCTATACTTCAGGTATCCTTTTTGTCCCAACGGGACACTTTCTGATAACAACTGCACATTATRGGCAACATAAGCAGAGAATAAGAGCTCATCCCTGCTCTGAAATCCTTCCACTATTATTGGATATAGGAAAAGAAGGGGTTGAGAGAAGGCATGCAACTTACAGGCAGAAGGTTGGGAAATGAGCCACTAAAAATGGAACCACTTAAGATAAAGGACTCACACGGAGGTCTCTTTAGCTTGCTCCAGTTATCCTTTTAAGTCCATATTATCATGGCAGGTGTTTAAAAATACATGCACTCAATAGAAAGACTGTACAGGCCTTCCATCCAGGAGTAGGGTTGAGACAAAGATGTCATCTCTTGTTTAGATGTGTACAGTAGGTACTCAGTACATTTTGATATAGATAGCTGTAAGTGGCTCTTTCCAAAGGGTTATAACAGAACATATATTTAGGAGGCCACATTGATTCATTACCAGCTTCCGGTGAGAAAATGTATGAAGTGAACATGAAAATCAATAAGACAAGCAAAATGAAAGAGCTTGAGATAAGCAGGGGGAGATGGAAGAAATCAATGCCATCCAGCAACTGTGATGGTGAAACAGAGTCCATAAGAGATCATGTTAAATTTGTAAGTCACATATTTCAAATACCATCCGTAACATCACCTATGGTAATAACTGTGACAGGGATTGGCATCTGTATAGTCACATATTCACATAAGTGCAGTGAAATTCTTCAGATTCCTAGTGAACATCTCCTCCTATGAACTATTGCAGTAAGTTCATTGCCGTGCCAGGATGTGTTTTCCAGAATAACCTTTATATGTTTAGTATAGGGAGATTTATTGATATAAGATCAAATATTAACCTGCATTTCATAACCTGGAAAAAATAAGCCACATTAGGATTAAAGACATTGACTATTACCCTATTGCTGGCAGTGGGTGTGTACAGATACATAAATAAATAAGTAGATAATACAGCAAGGTCCTCTGATCGAAACTGATTATTAATTTTGTTCAGGCCACTTGCTCAGACATTTTGGATAGATGGTATAGTGTCAACAGGAAAGCTRCCTGAATGTTTTTTCTCCACTTCTTTTGCATCTGTTTCTCATCTTTATTCTGCTGTGGCAGTGTACAGCTTGGTACTGCGAGAGAGTGAAGGTTCTTATTTCTTTTCCCACTCAGGACTGTATCATACAGTACATTATCAACATTTGATATTAAATGCGTAATGCAGATTGTATTTTTGCCAGTATTTCCTCACTGACCATGGGGTCTCCCTCTCGTTCAACCTCTTTTTGGGCCACACCATTGAAACGCCTTTCAAGAGCATCCCTTCACTACTGTGGTATTAGCATTTATTAAATTCTGTTGGCATTTTGAAACCTCTCTTTAAATACTCTTTGGACAAATGAGACATAGTCAGACCGTGGTTGAGTTCAGCTCAAGAATGTATGATGTGAAGGCAAAGGTGTTGTAYTACCATTAAAAAAAAAGGTATTTTTTCAGGAGGCAACAGAGGTCTGTTCCACAGCCCAGTGAAACAGCCTGGCTGSTACAGCCAGACCAACCCTTGCAGCAGCTGCCAAGGACCCTGCAGCCGTAGGGCTGGGATGATTTACTAGCACGGTAAAGAAGTTGGAGACCTTTGCCTATGTGCTGGTTTTGGCTGGGATAGAGTTAAAGTTCTTCATAGTAGCTAGTATGGGGCTATGTTTTGGGCTGGTGCTGGAAACAATGTTGATATAACACAGGGATGTTTTAGTCAGTGCTGAGCAGGGCTTACACAGAGCCAAGGCCTTTGCTGCTCCTCACCCCACCCCACCAACGAGCAGGCTGGGGGTGCACAAGAAGCTGGGAGGGGACACAGCTGGGACAGCTGACCCCAACTGACCAAAGGGATATCCCACACCATATGGCGTCATGCTCAGCATATAAAGCTGGGGGAAGAAGGAAGGGGGGGACATTTGGAGTGATGGCRTTTGTCTGCCCAAGTAACCGTTAGGTGTGATGGAGCCCTGCTGTCCTGGAGATGGCTGAACACCTGCCTGCCGATGGGAAGTGGTGAATGAATTCCTTGTTTTGCTTTGCTTGTGTGCGTGGCTTTTGCTTTACCTATTAAACTGTCTTTATCTCAACCCACGAGTTTTCTCACTTCTACCTTTCCGATTCTCTCCCCCATCCCACGGGGGGGTGGGGGGGTGGGGGGGGTGGGGGGGTGAGTGAGCGGCTGTGTGGGGCTTAGCTGCCAGCTGGGGTTAAACCATGACAGCCTGCTTGGAGGTATTTGCTAGTGAAGGGGAAATCCTGTGGATATCATTGTTTTCTGCCACTGTTGGTTGTCTTTTTTTTTTGTTAGCTGTTTACAATTCCTGAAATAAGAGTTCAGCCCTCATTTCTTCTGACTTCTCCTTACTCATCAGCATCATCAGCCCTTTGTAATCTTTGTCAGCCACTCCAAGCTAGGGTTTAACAGCTGAAACTAGTGAAAAGCCCTAAAGACCTAGGGGTTGCCTTCCTAGAGCCTTGCAGCAGCAGAAAATCTGAATTCCTCATGTGTTATTTTCTTCTCCTGAATCTGCAACCACACAGTTTACACCCGATGTATTTCTAATAACGCTGTTAGTGTTTTTCCCTCCCATTGGAACATAGCTGGCATTTTTCCCCCCAAAATGTATTAGCTTGTATTTTTCTACACTGGGCAATACTTTAGTGCCTAGACGTTAACATTGCTGTAACAGGCCCCCTCTGTGTTGCCTTCTCTCCAAGCATCGGAGAAACAAGTGCTTGTTTACACTGAGGTTCCCACCTGGAGATGCAGCCGTATCTTGAAGCTTGCCTTTTGAAACTCAGCAGAGCCTAGCTGCAGTAGGCTAGTGACTTTCTAGCAAAGGCTGAGGTGGCCTTTTTTTGAGTATATAATGTGAAGTACTGGAAGATGCACTCACTTCTTTTTCTGTATATCTCTTGTATTGCTCTATTCTTCATTTACTTACTGTTTACATGCTTACGACTCATTAACTTCCTAATGAAAAGAAAGACATCCTTGAAACATTGTACTTGTTTTTTTTGTGGGGCAGGTTTGTCAAGCTTCCCTGCATTCCCAGCTTATCTCCTGGGGTAGTCTAAATGTAAGATTTAGTCTGGTGATGTAACCCAACTCAGAACACAAGAAAGGAATTTGGTGGCCTTAAATGTACAGCTACCAGGGATCATGTTTCCAAATGCAACTTCTTAGTTTTCAGAAAAATACACAAAAGTATATTCCAGCTGGATTTTGTTTTTTAATGAGAGGTCACAAATTTTGACAGAATACACTTTATGAAAACTTTGCGCTGCATAATAACCTTTGTGAATAAYTGGATTGTACTTTAAACCAAACTTTTTTGATGAAAAATTTTCAGAGAGACCAGCTTTCATTTGCAAGGCATTAGTGAGGGTATTTTTGAAGAATTCATTACCATTACGTTTGACACCTTTTCCATTTGTATTAGAAYACTCTTTCTCTGTATCCAATATTATCTACAGTATTTCCAAATATCACCAGCAAATGTATTCATAGACAGATAAAATCACCTTTTTTCTATGTAGATGTAAAAATAATAATTTACCTAAGCAAGAGAAAAGCATCAATCATTCCAAATAGCTCTTTTAAATCACTTTTCCTTCCTCCATTGCCTGAATAATGCAGTTCCTCACATTTTCATTGCTGTAAACACAGCTGCATCCCAATGTAACTGCATTCATTTCAGCTGCACTACTTCAACATGGTGCAACCCAACGATGGGACAGCACTTGCACTGTGAAACATGAGGAAAAAATTGAGAGCATTTCCAYCAGCAAATGTACTTATTTGGCAGCAGAGCTGAGACATGGCATCTACAGGAAAGTTAAAGAAAGAAAAAGAGCTCTTCTTTGGAGAAGGTGTATCTTTGTATATGTGTCTTGACTAAACGTCTCACGGTGACGTTTGTAACTCTAACTATGCTAGATTTAGTGTGAGAAGACCACGTGAAAGCCAGCTAATCTCGTCTTTCTCTTCCTCGGGGTCTGTATAGTCTCGATGTATTTTAGGCAATTGTCTGAAAGTAAGAGGAATGAAAACTTTGCCTTTCTGTTCTATGCACCAGAAGCCAGCTATTTGTGATTCGCTATTTGCAGTCTCCCATCTCATGCTGGAAATTTTCAGGAAAAGAGCCAAGTCACAAACCAGCCCTTATTTCTAGCACAGCAAAAGCAAGACACCACTTGTTTCCTTCTCCTATCTCACCTCTGCATCACGCACTGGAGACTGAGATGATGGCAGGAGTGAGTCAGTGTTCCCAGCTTTGCAAAAATCATCCTTTCAAGAATAACTTTTGAGTGTGAATCTCCACTCAGTTACTGTCAGAAAATAATGCATTGGCCTTAAAATAAGTCCTCTCTCAACCTATCCCCATGCACACATATGGTCTGCAGCCTCCTACATCTTGCTGGGGTTTATGATATTGCAAGGACAGCTGTGACATGGCAGAGCCAAGACGCCCAGGGCTTTTAGGCCACCCAGCAGGACTAAATAGAGGTAGAAACAGAACCAGCAGCATCCAAAGTCTAATGTGGCCATGAAGCTCAGAAAAGCCTTTGTTACTGGTTTTGTTGCTTGCCAGAAAGCCCTTGTTGTAAGTATCTAACTCTGGAGGGAGTTTCTCTAGTATTTTGACAAAATAATATTTTCCTGCCTGGATTAAGGAGTAGCCTTAATCCAGAATCACCTACCATGTTTGCAACTCTGGGGTTTCTTCATCACATGGAAGTCATGCTGTCTTTTCAAGCACCAATGTGTGCTGTCTGGCACGTCCTAGGCAATCACAAGGGTCCAGCACTCGGGCATCCATAAGCTTCCCCATCTTTTCATTAAAGGCATCTTTAGGCAGCAACGTGCATTTCCTACAATTCTTTGTTTGTCCTACCCTGTGCTTCATTTTATAGTAACAAGATTTTTTAAATACTCTCTTTTGGAAGATTTTTTTTTTTTTTTTTTGCGTGGTTTGTTTTTTCTTTTCCAGAAGAGGGAAGGAAGGCTGGAAATGTAATGATAGGAAAGAAGGCAAGAAAACGAAGACAGAGGTACACAGGAGTCATTTAGGAGGAAGATTGGCACAATTTTATTATTAAAAATGGGGGGAAATAAGGAGGAAGATAAGAAGGGCATCGTTGAGACATATCTTGGAAGTGATGTCAAATCTAATGCGAATGCTGTTGTCTTGTCGCTGGTGAAAAGAGGCTGTTTATCCTCCAGCTGAGCCCCCCAGGTGGTTCACCCCACTTGCTGTCCCACAGTGGGGAGGCAAAGGCTTGGCAACAAGTGCACCAGCCCCAAGCCCTGCTGTTCAGTGGTAGTGGATGCACTTGTTGCTTCAGAGGAGAATTAAAGCAGATCCCCCACGTGCCAATAATCCTGTGTCCCCCAGGCCCACATTCACATGGTGCTCCACAGCTTTGCCGGCGGTGCAGCTTTTGTGGGGCCACGCCGGTGCAGGTGGCCCGTTACGCCGGCTGTACGGCTCTTTTGCATCGGCACAGCAATGCAGAGCTCACAGAGCACACTGCCGAAAGTGGGTTAGAAAACTTTTGGTACCTGACTCTCACRTCTGAAATTATTTCTGTTTGGAAAATAAAGCTCTGCTGAATCCATACATTCTGTGGGCAAACCTGTATCCTTCATACCTGTATACATATTACATTGTGTATACAATATACTAAGACACTCTGATCAGGTATAATTTAGTTGCTACTACAATAGAGCCGCGTGCAGGCTATCCCCCTCTTTCCATGAAAYATCAGCCATTGAGGCGGTGGAGCAGTGTAAAATTCCCTCTGCCCAGCCTAATCGCAGTGGTACCCCTTGTGCATCAGGTCCGCTCAGGTAAGATTGAGCAATGCTGTGGTGCCTCTTCTGGCCTTTTGTGCTGCCTGGTGAGAGTCTGAAAATTGTATTCAGGCAAATCTCCTGTAAAGACAATACCCCCTCCTAAGAAGCCCTAGAAAAGAAATGCTGTTCTGAAAAGAAATAATGTATGTTATTCCAAAGATGCCATTGTTCTTGATTTTGCTTTCTCTTTGTGAAATAGTCTCTTATTTTCCAAAGAGGAAATACAGTCCTGAAATTAGATCTCACAGGGATGCTGGCTCCACAATTGTGAAAATTAATACACAAGCAATTAAATTTGAAAACAAAAAAACCCCCAACAATGGAGCAGGAAAGAAGTCACTGATATTAAACCCAGGGTTATGCAAATTAGGTGATAAACTCTCAGCCAAATTTAAGAAATTTTTTGATCTTTAATTCACTTCACTCTGCCATCAGAATCCTTTTTGCCCATTTTCCCCCTGAGATAAAAGCCCATCATTAAATAATGGATGCATAAACTCCTCTTTCTATTTCTTCCTCTAAATAAAACTCTTTATAGCAAATAATGAAGGGGCTCAAGAATTGAAGATGAAAAGAAACTACAGTGATGGTAAGTGACAAACAAAGCCAGGGCTTGACAGATTAATTTCATTCTCTGAATTACACTGATCTTATTTGCAGGGTCATTGTATGCATCTTTGTTTTAGACTGAAGAGTCCTACACATAGAGAAAGGGGTCAAAAAAAAAAAGGAGTTTTCACTTGGTGTGAAATGGGTTTTGATTTACTTGCTTTTTATAAACAGCTGGACTCTTGCAGTACTAGCCTGCAGCATCAGTAAAGCTATCGCTGTGCTATTAACAGACAAGCCCTCTGAAGCTACCCCATCCACAGAAAAATAGGGCYACCAAGGAGCAACAAGACACAGTGGCCTTCAGGGAACACAGCAAAATTTGTTGCATGAAATCAAGGGAGAACTGCAGCTTCTCAGGGTGGCTCGTGGGCTATGAAATTTTTACTTCAGGGGTATTAATGATGTTGTGTACCTTTCTTTATCTACCCAAAACAGTTTGCGTGATCAATATGCCTGTGACAACCTGGACTGTGCTGCTGAGGGAGGTAATGCTCAGCACTGGCATCGCCCGGCTCTGAGCGGACCTTCATGGCTCCCAGGCAAGGTGTTCCCTTCTCCCTGGAGCAGAGGTTCAAACAGTGCCAGAGTGATTGGTATGAAAAAAAATCCTGGCCCATATAGATGTTCACAATTAGCTAGAAAGTATATCTACAGCTGTTTGTTAGTGTAGCTAGACAGTTAGAAATGTTGAAGGGCAAAGTCAAATAGCTATAAATTAGAAAAAGCCACAAAAACGTCTGTTGTAATCTTCATTCAGTTTGTCATGGATATGTGTTATGACACAATCGCATCTTTGACATTATGTGTAATGGGCTCAGCACCTCTCCTTTTACAGCCATTTCCTTCACAGGAAGGTGGTGGTGGAGAAAGGGACTTGCTGTCTCTCTGGCAATAGTGCACTATTCAGAGCAGGGCTATAGCTGTTCATTTTGTCCCCAGGAAGATCTCTACACATCTCAGCAGCTCAGCTGTAATTAAAAGTAGCAATTGATAGATGATTAAAGGCTGTGTCATAAAAAATTACTTGACCCTACTACTACAGATTATGAGATTACCGAAGATAAGTAGGCACTTTCCAATAAGACTCTTCTCCTCTTCCAGTTTATTCCTGACAGCTCCTGTAATGAAAATGTCAAGATATCTCTGTCAAATGCCTTTGAATTAAGAAGGCACATTATCATGTTTTGCAAATTGTTACCAAATTATACTCATCAAAGGGGTATTTTACTCCACTGATTGTTTCCCTCACAGTAATACATAACAAAAAGCCTAGAGATGGATGTACTTGTGCAGCRGCATTTCTGTCATGTTGTCAAATTCCATTAATCTTCCCATGGCTCATCTGTGCTTCTAAAATACCTGCAGTATTACTTACATATCTGTACTGTTATATATTATACTTTTCTAACTGTGCAAGCTGTAGAGCTTGAAAGCGGCATTAGAATTACAGGCCCTTCATAGGGGGGGCCTGAAGGCTCTATTGCCATTCATTACACAAAGGGATTAATTAAAGAACTGCTGAAAGAAATGGTTTAAGAGCCTCTTCAAAATGATTGAATGTAGGGAGTCCTGCATTAACAACATACTGATTCTGGTAGACCAGAACAATATCGGGAGATTTTTTTGTTTTACATTTCTAAGCACAGCATTGCCAATTCATAACATTTTCACAGCTTGTCTTATGATATACATAGATAGATAGATAGATAGCTGCATAACAAAATAGATATCTTTATATCGTATGAGATGATAGCTATATAGATTATATAAAAATCTCACAAAAATATGTGTAGATATAGATAATTAAAGCCCTACTTTGGTCTCTGAGAATCGTATGAACATTTCAGTTTTCTTATTAAAAATATTTCTGGGCCCTGGGGTCAGGAAAAGAACCCAAACACTCTTTCTCTGCCCACACAAAAAAAAAAAAAAAGGGGGGGGGGGACGACAGGATACAAATAAAAGAATAACATTTCCTTCTTTTCCTCTTCATATCTCATAATCTGTAGATCAATCTCACATTTTTTTTAAATCTTTGCACATACAAAACTCAGTATGCAAAACTGGCTCTCAGCAGCAGAGATTTTGTTGTTTACAGTGTGTCATCTCTTCAGCTTTTAGCAAGGAACCCAGGMAAAATGAACTCAAAGTAAGCATTATAATGCTGATAAGGGTAACAGTAAGGAAAAAGCATAACATGCTTTTTTTATCTATAACAAAGTGGAAGGAGGAGCTGGGGCTCAGAGACACAGACTAGAACAGAAAAACATACTGTTTGAAGCACCCTGCTAGGAAACTTCATTTAAGAAACTAAAACTTCACTTTTCCTAGTTAATCTGACMTTTAGAAGGAAGGTAAAGCTTTCTTCAGACATGAAGTTGACATCAATAGGAGACAGGAGGCTTGAGCTCCCTTCTGTCAGCTTGCTTTCCTGTGTGCAAGGTAGCTTTAGAGGCTTCTCTTAGGAAACTCAAGTTTTAAATTGCCTTCCTGTGCCAAATTTTGGACACAAGAAAGCAGATGCATCATTTCACAAGTATCACTTTTCTATTGCTGCTTCTCAGATTAGCAAGCAAGGGTATGACTAGCGTCAAGCTGGGCGCTGTCTTACAGAGCAGGATGTAAGCTCCTGCTAAATAGTTATCCAGCTGTATAACAGTGAGGCTCTGTATGTGAGACCCTAATGATACAGCAAACGTGTGGGTATCCTTGCATGGACCTGGGAAAAAAGTGCAAAGAGCTACATGCACCATAAGCTCTTAAAAATAGTTTCTTCATTCATTCCAGTTTACTTTTTTATTCTGTAAGTGCTAGGCCTGGAGAAATTATATAGCTGCTGCAATACTCCAAGATGTGCATATCTGCCCAGCGAAATTTATGTTCCACGTTGTGGGCCCAGATCTGCCATACAATGCCTGAGAAAAAATTTAAATGGAGATTATCAGAGCCAGCATGTTAATCAGGGAGCAGTTTTTTCAGGTAAAAAGCAGGGACAGGGATTGTACTGTCTGTCTTCCCCCATCTGGTGTACATGTGCATTAATCTGCAAGAAGATACTTGACTGCCTGGGTTTCACAGCTCTTAACACCTCCATGGTGGCAGGAACCTAAAACCAATTCTCAGTCATAAAATGCAACCAAAACAGTAAGGAGTAGCAGCAGTGACCATTTTTAGCAGCTCTGAGTTTCAAGTGAGACAGTTCAGCTAAGTTAACAGGGAACCTGGGATCAGTTCCCCCCACAGCACACATCGTGCCCCACTATATTCAGATAGCTACAGGTGCCTTCTCTGGCCCTGGCTTAAAGATCTGCAGATGGTTGGCACAAAGAAAAATGAAAGCTGCAAGTGCCACTCTTTGCTGACAGTGTCAGAAATGTTGGGGTTTTTTTGAATACTATTATATCCATTCTAATGACTGTAAAATTTGAAATAAATAGAAATACAAAAAAAATCACCATTTCAACTTGATGTGTGGGGTCTCAGATAAGTAGTCTTTTGTGAAACCCTGCCATTCACTCCCAGACTAAATGCTATTTTACAGCATTTTCAATAGCCAGGTTTTATAAGCCATTTCTTATCATTGTCCCCTCATTTTTTCGACTGTATTTTAAAGCATCGAGGAAGCCACTTGTTCTGTAATGCCTGCATCCATTCTGCCAGCACCCCAGCAACACACAGCATGCATATGTATACAAACTGAGTGGAAAATTCCACTGAATGGGAGCTCTCACAGTACTCTTCCAGGCTTATATCAGCTTCTACAAGACAGGGGAGTGGAGATACTCACTTTTAATACAGCAGGTGTGTAGCTTGTGAAGTGCATTCATCGTTCACTGATTCCTGCCCTCCTTCCATATTCTGTGGGAAAGCTGCGCGTGAAGGCGGGTAGGACCCCATTTGATATATGTCCATGTTTATGAATTAAGAGCCCTGGTTTATTCCTTGACACCTACTGTTCAAGGTCTGATTTAACTTCCTCTCGCAGTTACAACTGTCCCCAGTTAGAGATTACCCCCCACCCTCCTTAGCCTGCTTATCCCATCCTCCCTGCCAGTGACAATTCATATGATCACACCCTGACTCACGGAGGTCGATGTAAGCCACCAAACACCGACAGATAAAAATGAGCTGTTTGGCTGGAAAGGGAGGAGCTCAGACTCAGCAAATCCCCGAGGAARGGGAYGCACGGCGGCAGCGATGGAGATGYGGAGCAGCCAGCGGCCAGGACGGGTAGGCATCATGTCCTGCTGGCCCAGCCACAGGGAGGTTGAACGCTCTTGAGCGCTCATGGATGCCGGTGTGTGCTTGCTGCCCCCACATAGCTGACATTGCTTTGGTTTTTGTTTTAAAGACTTGAGGAAGTTCCACAGCTGGGGAGAAAAAAGGCAGCAAATGTAATCCTGTATTAGAGGAACATTAAGGTTGCTAAGACGTACATGCAGACTACTAGAAATACCGACRTTATGTTAGTCTGCAAAAGTGAGACATGATCTTTCTGTGCACGTGCACAGCAACGTGAGTTTGAATGTTCTGATTGCTGGCGATCACTCTGCAGGATTCCTGCCCTACATGAGCCSCTGCTTTAATACTGAATCCAGGCTGAAGAATGAGAGGAAGGTATTGCAAGTCCATAAAACACACTGCACAGTAAGCATAGCAGTGCCTATTAAAAGCTTCTTCATTCTCCTTCTTGCAGTACAGATCCAAGTAAAGTATGTGCCTGTAAAACCAATTAATGGTAAAAGGAGCTACCAACAACATGAAAATGARCTGCTTAAAAATCATACCATAAAAGAGACACAAGTTGGCAGCTGATCTGTGCTGTGATTACACACAAGCAGGCAAGCTGATGCCCRACTTAGTTGATGGGCAGCTGCAACTGAACATAAACCCTAAAGGAAATAACTGTACTCAACCAATGCCATTCTGTGCCCCAGTCAATGCAGATGGTAGCGTAGTAATGCATGGGCATGAGGGGAATCTGTTATTGGAAGCTGGGCAGCTTAGAAAAGAGGAGCCAATTAGTAGTGTGTGGTGCCTTTGCCAAGCATACTGCCAGGAAACACAAGGAGACACAGGCCAATGCAGAGAAAACATCCCTGAAAAACAGCTTCTTCCACTCTCTCCACTGCTGTGATGAAGCACAAAGCTGCCCAGCGTTCCCAAGCCTCTTTGCATTTACTTGCACAATTTACTTGTTTAATCTACTTGTTCATTGCAAGCAAAATGCCACAGGAAGAATCACAGCACTGGCCATGAGGGGTAGGACTGCACCAGCTGAGTCTAACGTGCAAAACGAGATGTGGCCGGTCTTCTGGCCCTGAGGCACAGCAGGGCTCACATCCATGATGCCAGCCCCATCCCCACCCCGAAAGAGGGTGACCTGCTCCAGGCAGATCTCTGGGAACAGCCCCCCAGACRCATCATGCCCTGCCCCTCGCACTCCCATTTTCTGCAAGACCCTGCTTGCTACAGGCCAAAACTCACATCCAGGGCACGCAGCCTTGGCAACTGAGGTGGAACTAACCTGGCTTGTGCTTGACTTCAGCAGCGCTTGTAAGTACAGTATCAAACGGCAATCTCTTCAAAGAGCTGCTCTGCCAGTGTAGGACACTTTGCAATCTTTTGTTTGCCTGCCTTGGTATGAGTTTGCAAGAAGAATTACATCTTCATCTGTTTATGCTCAGACAATTACCACCTGTGGGTGGTAAATGGGAAAAAGGTTTTATGAAAGAGCGTATTTTAAAACAATTTTGAGGTTCCAACAGTTAGACAAAGTTTGGGGCCAGTGCTACAGGTCCCAAATATACAGGTGTTTTCAAAGCAAATATGTGAGTTTTAAGACTGAACTGAAGCTTTTTGGTAACAGGATTTCGGTCCTATCAACTTCTGGACAGAACAGTACAGAAATGAACATTGTCGTTCGGAGTTTATTTCTACCATTTTCTTCCTACCCATGGAAATGAGGAAATTAATTGAATTTATACATCAAAGAAATAAAATCTTGTTCTCTATTTCGCATATGCATTTAATATCTTGCTCCCTCTTGAAACAGCAGCACACCCTCCTCACAGCCACCTGTGAAATGGCAGTAACAAAACCTCCTCACCTCTCATGAGCGCAGCAAGGAAGCATGAGGCTACAATACCGGCAACAGAGAAGGATCTAGAAGAATATGAAATCCAGGATTAAACTGATGTAGCAAAGAAACACAAACCAAAAACCCAAACACCAGTGAATCTGTAGCAAATGGGAATAAGGAAAGGGATGAAGCTGCCATTGTTATTTCTGAAGGTCATCATTATTTCTGGGTATTATTCTTATTTTCACTCCAAGGCTGTACTTCGTGGCCAGCAGTTGAGTGTTTTTCTGTTTGCATGGAGACTGCATGATCTTCTGATACAGAGCTGTGCACCTAATTCATGTCAGTCCTATGTATTGTGTTAACAGCCTGTAGCTCAATATCATTTTGGTGAAAATCACATTTTTAATGTAACAATAGACAAAAAGCCACTTGTCTTGCAGTCTGGCCTTCTCACTGAGCTCTTATATAACCATGAGTTAAAGCAATGCTCTCTGACAAATTTCTGATATGGTCTCACTATATATTCCTGGCTCAGAATAATTACTGCATGACCCATATCATCATCCCCATAGCTGCAATATTTCTAACTCTGTTTGACACTCAGCTGCAGAGCATTCCTTTTGCCCTATCCTTTTTCAATAATGCGAAAATGGAATTTGGATTAATCAAATGCTGCTGCTCACCGCCTGCAGCACTTGCAATTTCCAGCTTTCAACGCTACAATGGCAACAGGAAAGGCTCATCAGGGCATGGTAACAAGGCAATTGCTTCAAACCAAGGGTACGAATACTGGCCACATAAATATGGAAACATCATCACAGGAACAGGGAGGCTGCTCCGTCTAAAAAGAACTCAAGGCTAAATACCATCCCCTTGCAATTACTTATGAAATTATATAACTGGGAATGGATGTGGGACAGGTCAAGGCTAAATGCTCAGAAATGTAGCTATCACTTTGCTGGGTCCAGTTTACAGGAAAACATATGGAGAGCACATTTTACCAGTGCCACCTGCTCCTCAACCCAATAGACAGAGCTGAGGGGGTAAGCTAGGCGTGAAACCAGCCCAACAACTCTGAATTTTGCTGCTTTTCTTTAATGCTTAGGAGACAAGTTGGTTGTATTTATAATGGCGCCTTCTTCCGTTTCGCTAATCCACTGGAAGGGAAGATAGACGCATAAGAAGCATGAGGAGAGCTTCGTCAATTCATAAATTTCCAACTGATGAGGCAAGCCCCAAGTTTCATTTGAACAGATGAGCTAATCATTAGAGCAACAGAGGAAGAAGTAAGCCCATTCTACACAAGCTTCTAGGTGAATAAAAATGTTCCTGACACAAATCAGATGAAACTTAAACTCTTAAAAGTTTTTAATGAACTTAAAACCCAAATAAAATGACAGTATAGGCAACTGAAAAAATATTAATTTTGCAAGTTTCTAGTTCTAGCCACTTTTTGAAGTACCCTACATTTCAAGATGAAAACTTTTGCATTTGGAAAACCAGCTATATCTTTACATTTTAGCAATGATGCAATGAAACATTCAAGGGGGTTGAATGTCATTCGTTTTTGAAACTTTAATGGGAAATTTATTTCAGTTGATGCCTCCTTATAGTGGGTTTCGGTTACTACAGATTGGTCCTTCCAAATAAAATATCCTAAAATGTTTCTCAGCTCTACTTACATCTCAAAACGGAATTCCTCACAAGTGCCTAGTTTTAAAAGGAAGCAAGATTAAACTCTGAGTTTTGTATAACTCTTCTAAAACATTCAAATTTGTTTAGATTCACCTGAAAATTGGATTTCGGGTAAGCCAGGGGAATACTCAGCTTCAGTGAAGCAGACACGTGGTGCCTACCTCTGTGCCCCGTAACAAAACTTGACTTCCTCTGGTTCCTGAGTGACAGGTTTTTCGGTGCGAGAGGGATCCTAACAAGCGCCACAGCTGATGGTTCAGCTGGAGACGGAGCTATGCTTCCGCTCTGCCTACGGTGAAGGGAAGCTTCCCGGAACGGCCCKCTCAGTTATCAGCTCCAGATGCTGTGCCTCTGCTCTTCTCAGCCTCCTCAGTTACCGAATGAGGATGGGCTCCCTCAACCATTTTTTTTTATCAGGTAGTCAGTATTATGCAAATATTTCCTTATTCGTCAAAATCTTGAACACTGGAGAAATTAATTGTTGCCTCTTAGGAAAAAAACTCCTCTCTCACACTCTCCTCTCTCCCCCTCTCTTGCTCTTCCTCTTTTTATACCATGTAATGTAAGTTTTCCATCATTGCATCCRCACACAAAAGAGCTAAGGATCTGTTGCACTGCATCTCCACAGATCTCAGAAGCTCTAAGCTAATTTATACTAGCTAATATTCTAGCTCTGGTGGATGATAAAAATCCTCCTTAAATTTAACAACAAACACATCCTTAAGACATAAAAATGAAATTATATTTGGCATTGAATAAATATCTTTCCTCTGACAGTCTACTAACAGGAAACAGCAGGAGATCATGAGAGTTTATCTAAGTCATATCAAAACTAAGAAAAAGTCTGAACTGACGTTTCCCTCAAGTATATGCACACACACACGCACGCGTATGCTTACGCACAGACACTCTTACCCGCTTTTCGTGACAGAAGGACTTGACATGAGACGTGCATATGAAAGCTCTACAGACTTGCGGTTTCAGGGCAAATGTATTTCTACATGGATACGCCTCACAGCATTTTAAAGATTTCATTTGTTTCAGCCAAGTACAAAAAAAATATTGCACATTTGATATTTGTGATACACGGTGTCACCTGTTAAATTAAATGCATTTCAAGCTGTGATTACAAATGCAAGAGTCTCCTCCAGGGTTTAGTGTTCTTGTCTATACAGCATTAAAAAAATTATCAAAGTCCTATGCGTGTAATGTTTTATGAGTAATTCTTGCCCTGCAGGTTAACTCAGAACTGCCCTCTGCAATTAGTGGTCACAGGACATAAAGGAGGAAGTGATCTGTTTAAGAGAGCAGGACTTGAAGTACATATACTCTCATGAGTAATTGATTCCCATAATTATTTTGATTCAGTATCCATTATATTATTTGTAAACCCAGCAGACCGACAGAAGAGAACCTCTGATACATCCCTGGGCACCTCTGACCATGAAGTGACACACGGATAGTGATAATGATATACACTTACTTATTCATGTATAAATCATTGTTGTTCCACACAAACCAACGGAACTAAAGCAATTTACAGCAAATGAATGAAGTTTTGTTAAATATTTACAAGATTATGGCAACAGTAATGCTAAGGTCATATTTTAAAATTTAGTAAGTAAACAATTCTCACTGCAACTGCATGACTAACTTTCACATGCAGCTATTGCTGTTATGGGCTTCAATACCTAATTGCCATTTCCTTCACGATGTGCTTTGACTCTGCAGGAAACATCTCATTTGGATATAAGAGAACAATTCCTTCCTGGATGTCAGGATATGAGCAAGGCATCATCAAGATTCAAAAGGGTTCATTTTTAACAGTTTGTGAGGTCTCCAAGACCAACAGAATAGTTTTACCTGAGATTTGTGGAGAGAGGTCTTGCATTCTCTGATTTCACATCGGAAAGCTTTTATTTGTTTTTAAACATCCTAGCTATTCCAAAGATAATTTTTTCAGGAATTGTTTAAAGCATATTTTCAAGCAAGGCCTGGTAGGGTTTGGACAGTTTTATTTGACAAGTTCAATTAGCTGGAGCTATTTTAGTGGTGACCCATCTGTCCTTTAAATTAGCGATTGAAAAGGCCTTGACAGATGGTTTGTGGTCTGCTTAGTAAGAGGAAACCCTTGGCAACATACTCCAAGTGCTGTAGGTCTCAGTCCCCACCAGGACTGGAAAGAAGGAAATCTTCCAAATTCTGCAACAAGAACCAGCAATGGCAACACCACTGGGAAATTTGAAAGTCCAGGTGTAGCCACTAGCCGTTTCAGCTGTATAAGCCAACCAGTAAAATCACGATATTACAAGATGCAAAATTCAAACTACACAGTCAGAATTCCCCACTACTTCTGTACATTTACAAGCCATTATGAAGGGAGAATTTATAAGTATATATGGCACAGAGGGACGTCAGCAACGTTTTGGGGCAGAATCAAACAGCCCTGCCAGATGCAGAGCAAAGAAAGAAGGGAATGGCTGCACCTACTTTGACTGACCTGAGCAGTTTCCCATTGATACATCCCCACTTCTAATATGTCTTCAGGGCAATAATTACAGCTCCTATAGGCCACGTGCTTTTAAAGAGGCCTTTCAAAACTTAATGCCACAATCACAGCAAACACASGGGTTCTTCAAAGCAAATCTACAGTAGGTGAAGGTAGCAGAGAGCAGGGAAGCCCTGTTCAAACAGGCTTGGCTCACATATGAGGATGAACTGCTGTCACATTTGTGTTGAGAATCAGCCAGAGCCGCCAGGCACCAGCAAATGGCACCATGAGTGCCGCCAGCACAAACACGGTTCTGGTCGTGTCGCCAGCAGCCTCCGCTCCCTGGGCCCCGTCCAGCCAGGCATTAGCTGCCATCTGCCTCCAAGCACGACCCAGATGTTGCCACCTCCTTTGCTATGGTTGGAAAGAAGGAGGCTCCCCAGCAAGTGTTTTCCCCAAAAGCAGGGATATGAATTCAGAGAGGTAGCGAGGTGAAGGAAGGCGGATTTGTTCATAAGCAACACTGGCTCTGCTTTTCAGAGCTTAGAAAATAAGCCCGCCACTCTTAAATAATAGAGTGCTTGCATAAATCCACCCCTTGACAATGCAGCAACACTGCGGTACCGCAGATGTTAACAGGTTGCAGCAGAAATGGACTTTGTTATAGAGASTCATGATTCTTTTTAGGTTTTATAGCCCTGGCTAATGCAGACACTTCTGAAAGGGTGACAGCAGCATTTAGACTCCAATGCAACATGAAAATCAGAAATACTGATCCTTGACACTACGTCTGTATCCCACGCTGTGCAGGCAATGCCATAAGTGCCTTTTTTACAGTGAGTTTTTCTGTACACAGGTGAATATATTTTTACTACACACTCATTCCAAAATTGTGAAAATAAGAGAGCATGTGAGGAAGCAGGAATTTACCTCAATGTCATTGCCAGTGAAAGGATGATGGGTTTCTTGATTAACAGCCACCCTGATTGGCAAAACAAGTGCAGACACAGCCCACTCTCTCCACAGTATGAGATTATTATGGAAAGCCCAGGTCTCCTGGAGGACATTCACCATTCTGCTCCATATACCACCCTGGATGTCTCTACTCTTTCTTATCCCAGACAATGGGCTTCATGATCAAGAAAACACGTTTCCTGCTTTCTCTCCAGTAGTCGGAGCAGCAGATAACGACCAGTTTCAAGAGGTTATGTTCTTTTGGTGGTACAATGGGGAAAAAAGCCAGGCAGTCCTAACAATGACCCCTTTAAAAACTGAGGGGCTGTAGAAAAGCCCATCTTTGGTGACCAAGATCCATCTTTGGATTCATCTTTGGATTCATTTTGGCTCTGAAGTACTTCTTTATCAATAAACACACTACACCAATATAAAAAGAAAGAAGGAAGGAATGAAACATAGGAAGAGAAAAATAAACTAATAGAGAGAAAACGTGAAGACAATTAAATTGGCCTTTTATTACTGATGTGGTTTTCCAATCTGTAAGTGATGCTCTGCTACAATGTGTGGATCAGCAATGGCAAAGCCTATACTTTGCTGGTATTAGAAAAACATCCACACAATTTTAAAGTATTTGTAGCAGTCAGATTCCTGACAGAGAGGAAGACTGGGAAGAGATCAAATGAGCAAGCAAAAATAACTGATATGATTGATTCACTTACCCTTTCCTGAAGATAATGTTAGATAAACTAACCGCACTTCCCCCTGCAAATGAGTCACTAGCCAGTTGTCTATTCTGCAGTGACTCTAAATGGGGGACAACCGAATGCAGAGTGAATGAGGCACATGTTTTTAATAGTATCCTGTGTCTTACTTTAACATGTATTGTCTTTCTTGAGCTCATTTTCTTATGAGAACTTTCAGCCTGTGAAAATGTTTCCTATTGTCAGAGATGGGTATCACAATTCACTATTTTTTGGAAGGATGCATATKCTTGTAGTTATAAATTAGCCTCCGTTCCCTTTGGGGTATTAAACATTTGTACTGGGTTGCAATCATCTGCTTATCCCAGTTAAACAGTCAGGTTAGTCATTAAGAAGGACACCTTATTTTGTGAAATAGTATCATGACTAGAAGAGCTCTTCTGAGCTTTAACAGGAAAAAAGGTGCTAGTTTGGGGAGGAGGGATTGTTTGGGTTTTTTTCACTCATATCAAGCAATTTTCCCCCCACAGTTCTGAGCTACAGGCGGGCCTGGTTCTAATCCAGCCAAACCTCTGCAAACCATAGCACAGTCTTATCCAACAGTAACATTGCGGCTTTTCAAACARCAGAAGATAGATAATTAAAATGAGTCGTTTTCCAGGTTGGTAATCAACACCAGCAGCATGCTATTCTTCAGGAGCTATTATTTTGCCATATACTGAACAGCAGAAAAAGGAACAGTAGATATTGAAGCAATAACACTTTCCCTCTGCTAATTTATGTTTGATGTTACAGAGCCTGTAGCACCTGCGGGCAAGGAGGGGCATGTCAGAGAGACAAGATGCACGGAGTCAGGCAAATGTACAGTCAGTTGCAATAAAAAGTCATGTCAGCAGTGTCAATACGCTGAAGCCCAGTGAAAGGAAGGCAGTGAACAGAGGGCTGCAAGTAGGAATTTTCATGGGGGTTTTTGATTGGTTTGGGGTTTTTGTTTGTTTGGTTGGTTTGGTTTTGGTTTTCTGTAGCACAAAAGCAATAAAGAAAAGATGTTGCAGCTAAACAGCAGAGATCCAGGGAAGAGAAGTGATAACGGAGATTGTGCAGAAGATGTGCGAGGTCATTAACCCCAAAGCAGCAGCTGAAAGTAGCTTGATAGTAGAAAGAAGAGATAGCAGAGGAGAGAAGGCTAAGCAGAAACAAGGATAAGAAAAAAAAAAACCAAACCACAACAAAAACCAAACCAAACCAAAACCAAAAACAACTGTGACAGAGAGCAGAAGGCAGAACAGACATGAAAAGATTCACACCAGAAAAGGAGGAACTCGCGGGTCAATTGCCAGAGACTGTGGGGCCCAGAATATAGCACTGCCTGCCAGGAGAAGGGATGCAAAACGTGAGGGAGGAGGGAAGACAACGCCTGATAATCCCTCATCTGAGTGYAGAAAGATGCTCCACTGGAACAATCAAAAGTGAAGCGGGGTGCTGAAGGGCTCAGAGGAAAAGCAGCAATGTTTGGGGATTTGGCAGGGAGTTGTGGTTGTGTTGGTTTGTGGTTTTTTTCCAGAAGAAAATAAAAAACTCGAGATGAGGAAGGTACAGGTTCCTTTCAGACTGGTGCAGCGCAGAAGATTTTTTGGGAGTTGATTACAGCTGCACTTACTGTAAGAGGGACTGTCGGGGAAAGTAAAGTCTCAAAAGGAGGCTGGCTCAATTGAAAGTAAAACATAAATGGGACATACAAGGTGAGGAGCCACTCCATGCCAGAGTTATATGTTAGACTGGAGCAAAACAGTAAATGTGGCTGGAGCAATGAAATATCTACTAGAAGGGAGATGCACTGGGGTCTGTTCCAGTTCCCTAATCTGTTTCTGTATGAGACAGCCATAAGATACAATCAAAAGATAATCCAGGGACATCACAGTCCAGATCCCCTCCCATCCATTTGAGGGACACTGCCAGGATGCTGCCACCCCTTCTCCTTTGGCCCTGTCACCCCAGTTCCAGCTCAGTACCTACAGTGAGGTAGGTTGGGTGCTTCCCTGGCTATCAGACTGCACAGCCAAAACCTCTCTGGCCAGAACAGGATGGAAAGGCATTTTCCTCGCTTCCTGTGAAAGTGCTCTAACCTGGGGTGGGGGTATTGTAAAAAGCAGGTGTCCTACCATGACACACCTTCTCCTCATTTTTTTCTGATTAGTTTGTGTGGCCACCCCAGCATATTTGTGTACTGTGTCTTACAAAGAACATTCCAACACCTGCATCTTCCCCATTCAATGAGGGGGAACTTCAACACCTAGCTCAGCTTTGTAAATCCTACCCCTTAACACTGACAGCTGATTCTTGGTTACTGCAATGTTGTTGCAATGCTTGGTTACTGCACTGTAACATCTTTCATGGTCAGGTCCCATATAGTTATTCTAAGTAAAAGACAGTAGGAAACAATTTCCAAAATGAGAAAAAAACCTAGGTCTTGTTTTGTAGCTAGCACTGCATTATGTCATCCTTCATTGGGCAGTCTTGGAACTGCACAGTGGCAAAAGGGCAGCCTTAAACATTGCAATTTAAATATGAGTTCTCAGCCAAGTTTCTGCTGGTGACATTAATGACAAGTCTGCATGTTACTATGCAGGTGGTGTAATTTTTTTCAACCAGATTGCTTTTTCCTGCTTGGTATAGTTATATTACTATGTTATATTATAGTTACATTACTCRGCAAATATGACTACCCTGACAAGTAATACATATTGTAAATACCTTTTCTGGATTTAATATATAAGCTCTATACTGCTAGTGTTCCTGACAGAATAAATCTGATGAGTACTAGGATTACGTATTGAATAAGTTATTTGATTAGGGCTATCAATATTGCATAATTACAAATTAAATTTATTAAATATAGGTCATTTCCCCTTGTTGCTTGACCTGCATTAGTCATTATGCAATTCTCTGGACACTACTCTATTGAGCAGCACAATATCTCATTTCAAATCTTTTGATATAACATTATTTTTTAATTTCTGATGCATTCTGAACTGAGGTCTGATCTGAACTAACACTTCCACACAAGTCTCTCAGAACATCCCTCTTCCTTTCATGAGCTGCAAGTGCACCCAAGTGTAATGTAGATGATGCAGTCTATTGTCTAATGCAGTAGTCTGCTAACCTCATCGTGCTAATGATGCTGGTCAGCAAATTGCTAATTCTAAAGTGGACAGAAGATCAATATTTAATTGAGTGGTGTATCTTGCTCACAGCTGAATAGAAAAAGATACTTCAAAATGCCTTAAAAAATATGTGTCATATAATTCTTGAAACCACTGCCGCAGAATGCTGTATCACTCCTTCTTTTGGGATATAGTTCTGCCACTGGTTTTTAAGGGTTGGAGCTTTCTTTTGATTTGCTCTGGCACAAACATGAAGAAGACATAAAAGATGGCATAAAGATGAGGAAGGGGATCGATCCTGGGAGAGACATGCTGGAACTACTGTGTAGTGTGTTTACAAGCATATGTCTGGGTGCCTTGAGGACACTATCCTACACAAATATACAAATTGGTCCAAAAATGCAGGAAAAGTGAAAGACCTGAGAACATCAAGTTATACAGAATGCTAATTTTGTGTGTGAACAAATGCATTGCCTTGTCTCATTGTGAGGTCCTGATCCTCAAGTGTCACTTTTTAATGACAACAATTAATAACAAAGACAATATCTTTTATAGAAAGATATTGCTACTGATATGACTGGGGGGAAAAAGCAGACAATCTTTAAGAAGTACAAGCCTTTCTTCAGATCTGAAGTAGAGTTTGCTGGGTTTAATGTTAAATAAGAGTAGAGAATGATTGTTCTGAATTTGAGTATGTTAGACCAGTCGAGTGAGGTGGTGGTGTTAAGATGAAGGTGGTAATAAGTTTATTATACTCTATTGAAGAGAGAGAGAGAGAGGACAGAGACAGAAAAAAAAAGAAAAAATGAATGAATGAATGAATGAATGAATGAATGAATGATTACTTGTGAAATATGAAATTGTGCACAGACATTCATGGCATAGGGAAATGCAGTGTGACATAAAATGAATAACTCTACCAAGTCTAAGTGACTGACTTTATAAAAGGGATTATGAAATGAAACTTCAAGCATCCTATCATAGCCTAAGACTATGTCTTAGTGTAAGCCTTTATTTTTTAGGCTATGTCTTGGTGTGAACTCAAGCAAAGCCAGGACATAATGATAAACCTTCTCAAAGAGCAGTCACACTCTCCACAGATAGATTAGAGCAAAAGGATTGTCTCAGCTTTGAACAAGTCTATTGCCAGTGTAATCCCACTGGATCCAAAATTCAGAATTTCACTTCAAAACAATAGTTAACTTTATAAAGACATGAAAAGTTACCAGCACGAATGTAAAATGATCAATATTGCAATAGGGTGTGCAGTCTTCACAGTTTAGAAAGGGTTTTGAGCAGGAAGTAAAACATCCACAGAGGCATTGAAAATCAAATGCCAATTTCAGTCTAAAGGTCAAGACCAGATAACATTAAATATAACCTTTCATATGCCATAAATGCACTGAATATATTTCCATCTATTTTCATATAGATAAAGGGACTTGCATTCACTCACATTTTTAAATTAGTTTTTTTAAAAGTTAACTCTGTATGCAACGCTATGGCTCTGCTAGCTCTTTTCTGTACAGTTTTGTACAACAGACCTGAGATGTCAAGGGGATGGAATATTTCAGCACTTCATATTAGGTTCAGGAGCACCAGAAAATTTATCTTTATTGCTTTCTGACATCTTTTTACACCAAAGCTTTAATTTTTACTTAATGATTCCAATACTTTTATTTCCTAAACAAAGGATATAAGTGTTGCTGAGCCATTTCCCACCATGCTCTGCTTCTGAGTCATTCTTCACTAAACCTTAACTGGCATCATAACTTTCACAATGAGGAATTTGAGGGGTGGTAACCTGGAGGAAGGAACCTTTACAAGTGACATAAAAATGGTCCCTTAGCCCAACACCACCATAAAAAAAATATGTTGTTGGATTGGATGGTTTCTTTCTCACAAGCTCCATTTATGACATTACATAGCATATGGTTTCTAAAAAATAAGGGAAGATTTGAAACATACTGCTAGGAAAGCTGTGAACAAACAGATCTGAAACACTGCACATTTATCAGTCATAGACCATCAGAAAGTATGAGGTAAGGAAAGCAAAGGAGCTAATGCATAAGACAGAGTCTAAGGTGATGCACTGATTGTTTGCTTTAATAGAAAGAAGAAAAGGAATCTGCTAGCGTTATTCCTATCAGAACTTGGAGGAATTAGCTGTCTTTTTGGACTGTAGCATTTATTGTGCAGAGCTCAGCCAATCAAGCAGAAATTGGAATAATTTCTATTGGTTGATCCTGCTGTAAAAAGGGGAAAAGTCTTTCTTTTACAGTACAGTTGGGCTCATTTTTCATATACTCTGTGCACAACTATTTTGAAATTTTATTTAACTATATTTGCATTTTCTGAAAAAATGCAATCTAAATAATAAATGAATGTAGTGAAACTTTTCATAGAGGTAAGTCGCAAATAGCAGAAGGGTTTTTTTCACTTTCTACTAGGTGACAATTAACACTACAATATAACATGATCAACAAAGTAAACTTGACATTTTTGATACAAGATTATTTTCCTCTAGGGACCTGGGGAAAAAAAAATCAACATCAGGGTTTAATTTTTTTCTGTAGTTCTGACTAAAAAAAAGTATTAAAAAATTGTCCAAAATTGCATTTGTTATCAAAATGAAAATATTTTCAAAAAGAAACAATTTTTAAAATCCATAAACTCTAAAACAATTTTTTCTTCATCTGGGATTTCTCAGCCTGAGAGAGAAATTTAGCTCATGTCATTACAAGATAATTGGGCATCAGACTTGGACAAATTGCATATATTATGGCATTTATCAGGCCTCTTTGCAGTTGCCTCACCAACAGTGCTCTGTGTACTGTGTACTCTGTGTCTGATGATGCTGAGGGAGTATTAGGCAGAGGAATGCGTCAAAATATTAATCCATTTTCCGATTTTTTTCCTTGAACCTAACATTTACACACAAAACATACAGGTAAGTAAAACTTTTAAACTGTCTACTGTCCTGTCACTTGCAACATACAGCCCCAAATTCTGCCTGAACATTAGCTTTAACTCAATTCTCTGCGTAGGCGAGATCCCCTCTCCCACCTTGTTGCTAGTCAAGCTACTCAAGTGCATGAGCTCCAATGGGATTTCCTATCATGGGCAGCAAGGTGATCTGCTCCTGCCCAGGTGTGGAGACACCTTGGTTGTGTCAGGCCTCAACACTCCCATACCTAGGTCACTTGGAGGAAGAAACTGGATATTTCCCTGCCTAAATCCCCTGATGAGGCAGATGGGGCAGAAAGCTTTGGAGCGTGTCCAATGCACAGTTAGGTGGGACCTTTCTACAGGACATACCTCACCATACTGGGGGTGGGGAGGACATGAAGAAGCATCCCCTTTTGGAAGAGCCTATAATCCCCCCTAGCCTGAGAGACATAGATTTAATTCCTTCTGCTGCCTGAGGGGATTCAAACCCATATTTCAAGATAATGAGCTGCCTCCTTTTATAACAAGAGCAGTTTTTTAATATGAAGCAGTTGCTAGGTAAAACAGGGAGGTAGTCTTAGGTCAAAAGAATCTTGTTGGTTTGTCTTCTGGTTGAGCAAATCTTTTAGGGTTTTTGCTTTTGTTTTCTTGGTTTTTGAGGTTTTTTTTGCTGGGATGGTACAGACTGCAGAAAGACCTGAATATGTGCCAAGGATCACCCGGGCAAGGCAGACCCCTGATGATGAGAAATATGGGCTTGAATCCTAAGAAACTCAGTTGGTTCCCCTCCTGCATGAGTACTGTACATAGTAGGGGTCCCAGCAATAGCAGAGGGTTTGGTGACAGGTATCCAGAGTGGCTGAACAGTTTATGTTGGTTTATGCTTGGTTTTGCTCCTCATTTGCTCCTTGGTTGCCTGTTTAGGATCCCATGCTGAAGTCTGACACTGCCTAAAGTCCCTAGGCACCTCTCCCATGTTTCTTGATTCCACCAGGACCCTGGAATGGTGATTATTTTGCTCAAAAACATGAGCCTTAAGCCATATTCCTCTCACCAGTGGGTAGGTCAGATGGCAAGCAGCTCAAGCAGACTACCCTTTTTTGTACCTAATCTTCCCTACATGAAATAGAAGCATTCAAGGGACTGACTTGGGTCTGTGGATTCCTGTAGGCAGCAGTCACCTAATACTTAAACACCGAGCACTGCAGTGCTTCCACCATTTCATAGGGCTAGCTGTTACTGTGGAAAATCTATCAAAATAAAAAAAGGAAGGACGGAGAAACAAAGTGCTGTATCGACATGCATGGTCAAGATCAAAGCAACCTCCACATGGCATCAAAGCTCTCCCAGAGTGAGAACTGGCAGGCAGGCAGGGTCAGGAAAACATTACCAGGAGACATCACCAGCATTAGTCTCTTCGGTTTGTGTCTAGATCTGCTGACTGGAGATCCAGTTTAAACACCTTAGATTAAATAGAATCTATAGAAGTTAACTGAAACTTTCTGGGAAAAACAAGTTTGATTTCACCTGAAGAGACATGATGGGATTTTGTCAGAGGGACTTTCTGGTAATCTTTTGATTCCTTCCCTTCCTGATAAGGTCAGGATAAGGGACTAGGCTATGTTGGCAGTAATAGTCCATGGGCAGTGGCTGAAGTCCCATGAACAGAGATTTTTCTAAAGCTGATATTTGGAGGAACAAGAGTCAGTGGTCTGGTGGAGTTTCCCAGCTCTCATTTCAATGGTGCTGTGAAGAGGAGCTCTGGAGAATTTACTCCTTCACACTACTGACAAAACAGCTAAAGCTGGGGCAGCTTATACAAGCCCTAAGACAGGCGCAAGAAATACAGGAACCTCTCTCACTTGATGAACCCATGGGAACAAAATAAAATATTTACAAGGAAAATATAAAAGAGAATCACCTCACCTGCTAAAATATTCAGTAGAGTTTCAGTGGGACTTTTAAAACATTAATTGGAGAGGTTTTTCCAGGTGAGAAAGAAGGATAGAATTGTCTGGCACTGTCTCCCAGGAAATGTACGTAACTTGTGTTTCATCTCCTTTTTCTGCCTTCAGGGCTTCAGCAACTTTTGGACTTGTCTGTCCATGCCATTGCTGCTACTCCTCTTGATTCCACTAGAGATAAAATAAACCATTTCAGTTCACACAAGAACCGACCCTGCCTTTAGCTATGCTATTCCTGAGATAAATCAATGTATCTGGTTCACAGCACATCAGTTTCCTTTAGGTTACCTGGCAGCTATAGGTGTATGTATCCATAGATTTTTTWATAGGTATTCTGGCCACTTTCTGGCCGCTTTCTGCCACAAAGGGAGCTTGTTTAATTATTTTTAATGGTTACCTCCATTCTCATTAATGTAGGACACAGACAAAGCAGTACATACTATGACTGCCCTTGAGCAAGGGAAGAGGTACGGTCCTGTCCAGCCAACCTTGAGTGCTTGCCCCAGCTCTCCTTTATCATCATACCCCAGGGCCACCAAGCCTGCAGACGGCCTGCTTATCTTCATCATCACTCGTAATACATTATCAGCCATTTTCTCTTTAGCATGGTGCTGTTTATTACAACCTTTATTTTGCCAGAAATATATAAGCATCTCTGTATATTTCTCACCACTTGAACAGAGCTGAATCACCACAACCAACTAAAAGGGAACAGAAAAGAGAGGGAGCAGCAAAGAGGAATATATGCAACTGAAACCGAAGAGGGCATTTGTCTAGGCAAATAACATATGAACAGACCGAGTTGGGTTTTACTCAGAGCACTGAGGATAATAGACCTCGTAAACATCCAACATATGACTTCACTGGATGACCAAGAGTCATCCAGCTCTTGCCTTTACTCCAAGTCTTTTGTTCAGTGATCAGAGAACAAGCAAAACCTATATCTGAACTGCTGATGCCAAACACAAATTGTCAGTCCAGTTCATTGTTGCCTTGTATCATATCTAACTGTTTTTAACAATTCTGAGTAATAGCCTTGTATTGTTCCTTTGCATTCTGGTCTTGCAGAGTAATGCTTGACATACTGATGGATCACATTCACTGTCTGATAGGCTAAGCATAAGAAAAGAACAGTAAGAAAGACTTAGCAATATGGGGCTGCATGAGTGATGAGTCGGCCTATTTTAGAAAAGACTGCGCTTTTTCAAAAGGTAATGTTGAAAAAAGTATTTTCTATAACACATTTTGCCTTTTGAAATGTTCCCTGCCTTAAATCAATGGGAACTGATGAATGATGCCCCTACCCCAGCAGCAGCAACAGCTTCATGGTATGCTACCTGCCACAGACCTGAAGCATGATGGAAAAAGCTCTGAATTTTCCTCAGTCCCAGTGACGAAATACATCAGTTGTACATGCGGTCAGTGTGCTACACCATAAAGCACTGGACCAAAATTCAGGAGTCCAGGTGCTAAAACAGTATAGAAAAAGAATAGTGAACTGCTTCCTGATGAGTGCAATTTCTTTGTATCCACAGAATTTTCATTGAAAAAGCAGGCCCAGCCTGCTTAGGTGAATGGGGAAAGAGTCATGAAAAATATTCAGACCTCAAAGAAAAATAGCAGTGGTGTCAGAAACAGGGCCATGAAGTTTGCTTTGGGATAAAGAACAAATGAGCAAACCTGAAGAAATCTGGCTCGAGAGTCTGCCCACTCCTGAGAAAGCTTACCCCATTCAGACCTAGAAAGAGTTCTAGAAAATATCAAGCAAAATAACCAACTATTGAGTGAAACAATACATCTGTCAGGCAATTATTCTGTAAAATATCACTAGGTAGATGTTCAATAAACTGTTGCACAGGCAGGCAATTACCCTAATAGTATTAGAAGCATGGACAGTTACTCAATACATTCAAGGGGCAAATGATTGCTCAATGCTGTGCAGCAAGATACTGCACAGGGCATACAATAGCTCTGTAAATGACCAAAGGGTGCAGCTTTATGACAGCTTCATTTGTTCTCTTCCCTTCATTCTGTCTTACACTATTCTCACCAGCAAATTGTTTGCATGGATATACTGCTTTCGCCCAATGTAATCACAGTCTTGTGGCTTTCCACATGCTACGACTGACAGCAGTCAGGGATTGCAAATGAGTTGTCCTGGTTTCCTGTTTGGTCATTTAGGCCCAATGTCTGCTGCACTCACCTTTAAACAGCAATTGGAAACGTGAGCAATCTCAGATTCACAGGTGAATTGAGGAGCTGGTGTACCACAGACACGAGAAAGGGAATAGACTCTGTCTTAGCAAACAGTTACATTTAAAACTGAGAGCTACCACGTTTCCAGGACTGACCTGGAATCATTTTAAGGATGGCAGCACAAGCTATATAAAGAACCATTCACAAGATCTGTTTCTAGCTGGGATCGCTGATCTTTTCATTGAACACAATCCCTTGTTACAATTACCAAACAGAACTGAGTAGGTTTTACTCTAGCTCAGTTATTTAGCTTAATTACCTAGCAAAAGACCTCGAGGTAGAAATGTAAAATGCAATTATCATATTTTAATTGTAGAGATGGATTGTTCAAAGATATTAAGGATTAAAAAATGCAGTAAGGTCTTGTGTGTACACACTAAGTAGGCATGTGCAGTCCTCCCTTCCTTTAAGCAGTGTGCAAAAGCATCAGTTCTGTATGAGACTTTAAGAAAGGTATTCTAAAGAGTGCCTTAAGAAAATCTTAAGAAAGAAGAGTTCTACCTTTGCTGCCTTGCAGCCATAGGCCAGGACAATGAGGGAATGCTGTTTGCCTTCTCTGCATACTCAGGAGACCAGAGATAGCACAGCTACTCCTGCTTCCATGGGACAATGCAACTCCACCATTTTTCATTGCAAGACCAATTCCAAACTGTGAACTGTAAGAACCAGAAAAATAGTTTGAGTAAATTAATGTGCACCCTGAATTGCTCAGTAATAGAAAATGAAACTGAGATATAAATATCCTTCTGCCTTCAATGATGTGTCTATTGATACAAATCATAATATGCCTGCATTCAGTTCCTATTGATATCAGTTGGGAGTTAGCTATTACATGCCTTACAGGCCTGGACTCTTTCCCCCACCCCCTTTCTGGATTTTGAAGGAAAGGATTTGAGTCAAGGCTCTTTGAGGTCCACAGGAAGTCTAAAACAGGAACAGGATGCAATTCCAAAGCTGGACTCCTCTGGTATGGAAAAATGCTAGAAACATTGCAAGAGATAGTGCTATTGACAATGCAGTGATTAAAAAAAAAATGTGTATCAGGCCTGAGTAAAAATAATGACGCAACTGAAACCCAAACCAGCACATATTCATTTATGCTGTTGTGAAGTTTATTTGCATTGTGCTCCTGAGCTTTCAGGATGTCCCTATGCCACCCACATTTCTTTAGTTCTTCTCCACCATCCCAGAGCTTAGAGATCTTTAAAACATTTTAAATGAGTACTGAATTAATTCTCAGTTAAGACAAAAAATGAACTCTTGTGAGGTTTTTGGTGTCAAGAAGTAACAGCACTGGAACTTGGTCCCTGGTTACATCTCAGGTCCCACTTCTAAGACTACAGGAAGTTTGGACAAGGTTTATGTCAAGTTCCATACTCTGGAGATTCTGAAATTCATCACTCCATGGAAAGCCATACATGGATGTTGTCTACCTAGACTTTAGTAGTGCCTTTGACACCTTTTCCCACAGCATTCTCCTGGAGAAACTGGCTGCTCATAGGTTGGACGGGCGTACTCTTCAATGGGTAAAAAACTGGCTAGATGGCTGGGCCCAAAGAGTTGTGGTGAACGGAGTTAAATACAGTTGGCATCTGGTCACAAGTGGTGTTCCCCAGGGCTCAGTATTGGGGTCAGTCTTGTTCAACATCTTTATCAATGATCTGGACGAGGGGATCGAGTGCACCCTCAGTAAGTTCGCAGACGACACCAAGCTGGGCGGGAGTGTTGATCTGCTTGAGGGTAGGAAGGCTCTGCAGAGGGATCTGGACAGGTTGGATCGATGGGCCGAGGCCAATTGCATGAGGTTCAACAAGGCCAAGTGCCGGGTCCTGCACTTGGGTCACAACAACCCCAGGCAACGCTACAGGCTTGGGGAGGAGTGGTTGGAAAGCTGCCGGGCGGAAAAGGACCTGGGGGTGCTGGTCAACAGCTGGCTGAACATGAGCCGGCAGTGTGCCCAGGTGGCCAAGAAGGCCAACAGCATCCTGGCCTGTATCAGGAATAGTGTGGCCAGCAGGAGTAGGGAGGTGATCATGCCCCTGTACTCGGCACTGGTGAGGCCACACCTTGAATATGCTGGAGTGTGTCCAAAGAAGGGCAACGAAGCTGGTGAAGGGTCTAGAGCACAAGTTTTATGAGGAGCGAGTGAGGGAGCTGGGGTTGTTTAGCCTGGAGAAAAGGAGGCTGAGGGGAGACGTTATCGCTCTCTACAACTACCAGAAATGAGGCTGTAGAGAGGTGGGTGTTGGTCTCTTCTCCCAAGTAACAAGTGATAGGACAAGAGGAAATGGCCTCATGTTGCGCCAGGGGAGGTTTAGATTGGATATTAGGAAAAATTTCTTCACCGCAAGGGTTGTCAAGCGCTGGAACAGGCTGCCCAGGGAAGTGGTGGAGTCACCATCGCTGGAGGTATTTAAAAGGTGTGTAGATGTGGCACTTAGGGACATGGTTTAGTGCTGGACTTGGCAGTGTTGGGTTTGAGGTTGGACTCCATGATCTCGAAGGTCTTTTACAACCTCAATGATTCTATGATTCTATGATTCTATGCTCTTTTCCCTGACTGAAACTGTGACATTTTCCACCTGTTAAGAGAAAGTAGCTGCTCATATCCAGTTAATTCAGTCTCAGTGGTTTAACAAACATATTTATCAGCTGGGCCATCTTAAGGTAATGTTTGCTAGTAGTATACTACCCATTTTTTTCTGTCCAATCTGAAAAGAAATAAAATCAGAAAATATCAAAATAGTGCAATTGCATTAACTCAGCTCCAGATCACAGAAAACACGGAACTGTAGTTCAAGAAATTGGATTTAACAAGGCAGAGAAGCAAATGGAAAAAAAAAACCAACAAACCAACCGAAATCATAAGCAATAAAGATGGAAGCTCAAAAGAAAAATTATGAATAAGGAAAAAATAGGTTACTAATGATATTTTAAATCTTTCTTACATCTGCTACCAAAAATGACAGCTAGACTTTCATCTCCTTCTGTGTAAAACAGTACTACTTAGGAAGATTTCAAGTGAAACTGATCACTGAGAAATCAAATGTTCATCAACTGGTAGTAAGGATAAGATAATTAATTCACAAAGATAGTATCCATAGGCTCAGAGAACTGACTTAATCCTACCTTAGTTATTTACAAACCACTGAAAATTCATCTGACTGTAAATCTTTCAATTCACATGCCATTTAGATATCCATGTCCATCTTTGAGTAGAACAGTTATTGTACAACAACTAATTCGCTTTGTTTACACCATGATTCAACAACAGCACAGCGAAATTAGATCTTCCACAAGGTGAAAATCACTAAATACCAGGTGAAAATGATTAAATTTACAAGTGTCACATAGCAATCAATTGAATCGGTATGGACAGCTCATTTATTATAAAATATTTATATTTGTCGAGCCTGTCATGAAAGCATGCACCCTTGAGGAAAAATGGCTTTTCCCTTTGCTACACCATCTCAGACAGAATTTGTCATTTGATAGGCAGGTATTATTACCTTGGCCTTTTACACTGGCCAGGAACCTGTTTAACTTCAGCAACAAATCAGTACGGTGAGGATCCCATCTCATTGAAATGGACAGGAAATTCAACATAAACATAAGAAAAAACTTTACTGTGAAAGTCATCAAACCCTGTCACAGGTTGCCCATAGAAGTTGTAGAGTCTTCATCCTTTGAGATATTCAAAACCTGACTGGCTATGGCTCTGAGCAACCTGCTCTAGTTGACACTGGTTTGAGCAGGAGTGTTGGACTAGATGATTTCCAGAGGTCTCTGTCAACCTCAGCCATTCTGTGAGTCTGTGACCAGTTTCTAGCTTATGTCTGGCATAACGCAGAGAAGGCCCTTTTCCCCCTGCCCCCACACATGTACTCAACACAGTGCACAAGAGATCCTGATAAGAAGATTCAGCAGTATTCAATGCCTGTGGGGCCTCCATGGCCAGCTAGTACAGCAGGCCACCTATCAGCTATGATTTTACAGTGAAGGAAACCTCCCTCCCTAGGGTATACCTCAGACCCTACAGGTTGAGTCCTGGGACTTTCTTTAATCTACCTTACAAGATTTTAGCCCTTTTTTCTCCAGAGAAAAAAACCCACAGGGAAATCCAGGGCAATTTCTTCCTTGGCTTCCAGCTTTGGGACCTCATATGAACCAGCTGTTCCTTACTGCCTTTGCAGTTTCTCTGAGATGTTTTTTGCCACGTCTTTTCTTTTCTCCATGTTTCTCCTCCCATAGCTTTTCTTACCCTACCTTTCTGGTGGCCTTCTCCATATGAGGACACAGCCCCATTCCTCCCTAGGTCTACTGCCTGGACTGCACTGTTTCACTGGAGCCATTCCTGGTTTGTAGGCAATTGCAGCTTGGGAATGTAGAGCATACACATGTATATCTGTATGTGAACATACATCCTGTCATAATGGAGGTCTCTTCTGGAGCAACAGTTTAATCTTATTGAAATTAGCTTTTCAGAAAAGACAGCATCAAATTGCTAATTTGACCATTTTTAATCTCCTAGGTTAGGTCAAGTTTTACAAGAGAACTAGCACTCTGCTCTCTKTGATGTCAGTGGAGATTTATCACCAATTGATCTCTTTGGAAATAATGAACTTAATGGAGATTAATAACAGCAATCAACCAGAGATGAAATCATCTGGCTGAGGGATTGCCCATACCTTCAGCAGACATTTTGGAAGAACAAAAACTCCCTCTGCATCCTGTTTTGTGTTTTTGGACTGTCACCAGAAACAGTTCGTGTGTTTGCTCTTCTGTCAAACAAACTGAATAAAGAAAACAAAGTTGGCAAGGAAAGAGCCTACAACCCTAATAACTCTACAGTTTCAATCACTAGTCTGTTATCTGGCAGGATAGACACAAACATTCTTCTCTAAGCCTGAATTTCTCAGGACAGACCTTCTGCTTCAACATGAGGGATTTTAAGAGGCCCTAGCAGAGAATGTTGCTTGGTCTGCACAATAGAGACCACAGGAAGGATTTAGAGGCTCCCACTCAGGTGATGCAACCCATGCAGAAGAGAACAGATACCTGGTTTTGTTGCTGGATGAAATAAATAGTGACAAAAGGAACTCTTCAAGGGAAGTGGGATATGATGGGAAAAGAGATTGGCCCTCAAATCTGAACCTGACAGTCTGGAAAAATATAGAAGCAAGAATAGAAAAAGGGAGAAAAATAATCCATTGAGGAAAGCTCTAGAATATGTCACAAGGATACTTCTGCTCTGGAATTTTAGGTGATGTTGGGACTCAGCAGGGTTGTGGCAGCTCCCCTCCATAATTCTTTAAGAAAGCATAGAAATGTTTCTAAAGATGGTCTGACTCCAGCAAATTCTGTAGGTGTTAAGAAGGTGGTAATTTCCATGCTTTATCATCAAACATCCAACAGCCTTGTTTCAATCTTTACTAAAGCAGATTCTTTAAAGGCATGATGCCAAGTCCAGGGACAGGGAAGAGGCAGGATATCCTAAGCCACAATCTTTGACACGTGACTGTTCTTGCCATTCCTACATGCTTTTATAAATTCTCATACCCCTGAAATTTCTGCCTTCCTTCTCCGACTTGAAATTTCCCTCATATATGTACCACAAGTTCCAACCTCTGCTCACCCCTGCTCTTGCACATACTCTGTTTGCATCAATGGGACCGCTTGTACCAGCAACGCACATGGGATTAGGCCCACTTCAGTATCTGTCCAGAAAAATAGAAACACCTCATCAATTCTAACCATTTCTACTTTGGGCAGCTAGCAGCCTCTTGACAGGAAATAGACACAGCTGAAACACTGCCAGTTTCCGAACTTCCACCAAAAGAACCAGCTTGAGAGAAAAAAAAGTGCTTTCAGGTGGCAAATCCTGTGCTGGCCCTGGAAACGAAGCAAAGAACTCCTTTCTTTTTCATTTATACCCATGTGCCTGGCAAGCAACACTCATGGCCAAGTCCAAATCCTTATGAAATTGCAGACACTCCATGCAGGTTGAGTGCAGCTCCCAGTACATGTGTACGCACCCTGGGTGCAGAGGCAGTTCAATTTCATTTCTTTGGAACCCACAGTCTGTTTAAATATTAAAAGAGAACACAGGCATTTGGCAGAGGTATCACTCTCCCTAACTACTGATAATACCACTGTCAAACAGATTGCTGTGGCTTTGGGGAAAACTGCAAACATGATTCTTATTGGACTTATCCAGTAGAAATATCTACAGTGTTGCTAACATTATTTCTTTCTGCTCCTTTTTTATTTTATTTTAAGCTGAACAAACCAAGCAGGTGGGAACATATAATAAAAATGAATGGGTTGGGAATATGCTTTGAAATAGAAGCAATTTCCAAACAAACTGCGATGAGATTTCTGCAAGGCCTATGTACTTTTACTACAATCCATTTATTTTGCTACTGATTTTGATTGTTCATTCTGATCTGTAAGGATCCTGAAAGCATGGTTGTGTACAGCTAGATTTATCTCATCTACAGAGGACTGAGGCACCTGAGACAACTTGATAGGCACTCCATGGTCAGCGAGCAAGATGGTCACCTCAGGAAGTGATCAAGCCCATCGAAAACCTGAACGACCATGTGTAGGTGTTAGTCTCCTGTGTTTTTCTAGGCTGGAACTCATGCTGTTGACAAAAAAAACCACAGCACGGTAGGTAAAACTGCAGGGATGAAATGATCCTGTGCTGCTTGCAGTTTCCCTGCTGATCCCCTGCTGACACCCTCTCCTCATTCCCTGCTCCAGGCTGCAGAGATGTTTTGTCAGATGAAGGAAGACAATGCATTTTCCTTAGTGCCTTAACACACGTCAATCTCCAGTGCATGGTTAGTGGCTTATGGCTCAACTCAGCTCTCACTGACTCTGCTGAGAACTACACGAGGGCTCTTGTGGGAGAAAACACAACTTCCTTATGGGTGTAGGTTCCAGTCCACACATTCCACACAAAATAAGCCTCCAGACCACAGAAAGTCTTGGCCTTGAGAAGGATCTTTTGATAAGTTTCACAGAGTTTAAAAATAAAGAATTGTATAATGGCTGTGGAGTTGCCATACGAACTCTATTTATTGTACTGTCTGTACTGTATTTTACCTCTTTCTCCATTCTCTACACTACTTGCCCATGATAAATTGGATTACAGCACAGATTGGCAGGGTTTGCTGCAAATATCCCCTGGTGCTCCTTTCAGAAACCTCTTGTTATTTTGACTTGAYCTCCAGATTTCACAGGTGTTTTTCTACTGAAAGGGAATGAAATGGAAAATACTTATCAGCCTTCACACTTTTCTATCCTACATCACTTCTCCTCCAGTGACACCCCTGCTGACACAAAGATAACCCTTAATTCCAGGAAATTTGGATGGCAGAAGCAGAAGGGTTCTTATTCAGCAGAACATAAGAAGTCAGAGGGTGCTGTGACTTTGGGGGAATTTCCTTTTTGGGGGAAATTTCAGTGTAACAAATTCATGCTTGGCATTCCTTTTATTTGCATTAAAATTATTTCTTATCTCTTTTTGCACTTTGAATAAGGACCCAATCAAAGAGGTAAAAATTATCCTAGCTTAAACTTTGAAGAAAGAAGTACTTTGTCCTAGTCTGAACTCTTACCTCCTTGAGGGTATTTTACACCACAACTGCCGTGTTTCCATTTCGATTCCCACCAGAGACAACTGCTATACCTTACAGGTGAGGTATGGTGAGTCCACAGGTGGTGGTGCCTGCTGAAAGAAAGTGATGTATTGATTCTGTCCTCAGTTACCTTAGGCACATTGTGGACAACACCATCAATTATTCAGTCAGGACTGCAGCTTCTCCCTCCCTCATGAACGGAAGGAAAGGTCACGGTGCCAGTGCCTTCTCTCTTGGGAACATCCTGTAGCCTTTTACCTGTAAGCAAATGCAGGTTCCATTCTCTAGTTGTTGCAAACTCTAKCCAAACCAATGGAGCAAAATTCTAGATCTTAGCTTTTAATTACCTGTGTACATTTTAATATATTGCTATTGTATTTATTTAAATTGTTTAACACGCCCCTAGAAGTTTTATACCATACTGCAGGGTTAAGGGCATTGTCTCCCCATTTCCATTGCCTTGAGCTGTTTGTTTTAGTTCTCTCAAATTCCCAATTACAAAAAAAATAAATAAAATTAACAACAACAAAACCCCCAACCCTTGAAAATTGTCTAATATGCTGTCTATAAGAACAGGTATACTAGATTGGGCCACAGATCTGGTGAGTTCCATATTCTTTCTCTAATCGTGGCTGGTAGCAGCTGCTTAGGAATAAGTACAATCCTTTCACTTGTAACACTCTCCCAGTTTCCAGCAATCAGAAGTTCAGGAACTTTCTGAGACAAATTTGCATCCTATATTCTTCAATAATCACCATAGTTTTGTACTCTATGAGAATCTGTTTGTATCTTGGAACACTGAGTTATACAGTGTAACTACTTGATATATTAAAAACTTCTTCCTCTGATTTGTTTTAAATTTGCTGGTTTTATAATTCCACTGGATGATCTCTAGCTCTTTTGAAGAAATGGTGAAAAACACTAATCTTCTTTAAAACTCTCTTCGATGTTCAAAAAGCAAGTAGAATATGAGGAGTTACTAGAAAGGAACCAAGAAGAAAACAGAAAACAGCATTACATACCGCAGTGTAAATCTGTGTTGTAGTTGAAAAGATTCAGTAGAAAAATAGATAATTACAGATATGGCAGACAAAGATGACAAAAGGTGASTCATGAAGAGAAAAGAAAATCAAACTCCCAGGTTTTCTAAAGCAAGTTACACAGAGAAAATGTAAAGAAACCCACAACACTTCCACAAAGTGTTCAGAGGACCACGAGTTACAAAGATTAAAAAGAACTGCTACAGAATTTGTTAAGAAACTTTCTTCCTTGGGGATAGCTTGCTACTGTGTATGCTTTAGATTTCTCCAATACTTCTCTCTACTGAAAGAACTACTGTCCCCCTTTTTAACATTTTTCATTTTAAATATAATAATACTAGCCTGACTTCTATCGTTATTTATGCTTACATGTGCTCATTAATTGATTACAAATGTATGACGTATCAGACAGGAGAACTTGGACCTTAGGCCTCAATTTTACAGTAATCCCTGTATAACAATGCCATCTGTGCACACTTGCACACAAACACACACAGAGACACAACTCTAGCAAGGTCAGTTCCTAGAGATTTATAGCAAGCCTCTTCGTCATTATGACAATACACCTAAAGATCTGTTCGGCAGAGAAGTCCATTTTTTTCTGGCTTATCTCTAAACAGCTTGATCTAAGATAGTCAGGACCAAATAGAAGACTAGAAAATCCATAGAAAATCCAGTCCCCYTTTACACAGGTGGATTTGAAGATATGAAAGCTAAAGGCTAATGCCAAAATAAAATGATTTAGTATGTAGATCTTAGCATCTGAAAAGGAAAGACAATATATGCCAGCATTTACTGCTCAATGGCTTTGGGCAGTTTGGCTCAATCCTCTTCAACTCCCCTGAATGACACTGTTTGTTTTTAATGAGATGTTTACAGTTGAGTTTTTATATTGTGAAGGGATCATTGACATCAAGAGCCATGATGCTGTGTACATCTATATTAGTGTGTTCTCTGAAAATGTGGGGGTTGGCTTTTTTTTTAAAGATGACTTGATGAGATGTTTGTAAACACTAAGCAGTGCATGTCCTTGCCCTAATCTTCATTGATATTTGACCATTTGCTTTGTTGTATTGCACAAGATGCATGTTGACATTAGGCAGCCATAAACAGTTGATGATAGTTTATGAAATTAATGGGCCGGGAAGAGAAGGCAATGGTAGTAAATTTCTACCTCATTTTGGATTACAGGTTGATCAATGGTACTGCCGTTAGCTGTCCCTATTGATATGGGAAGTTCAGGATTCAGCTAAATACTTTTTTCAATACTGTCACTGGTACATTTTTTTAAATAGGCTGGCACGACTTTGTTTTCTCTGTACTTCCTGATTTATCATATCCACTACAGGATTAAGATATGCTATTTGAAACAATTTAGTGATTGAACTGAAAGGTCTCCATAGAGAAGCATCTCTTTTTCAAAAGGAAAATAGAGAGATGATGCATTTTACAATAAACTGTGCTCTATGTAGTAATGCCTTATAATCTTCCTATAGCCCTTTATAACATTAGAAAGAACTAAGGACCCTTTATTGATTCCATTTAGTTTTTTGCTGGGTACAAAGCTCAGGGTATTAGAGTCAAGTGACTATGGCGTCTGTTCCCTGAACCTAGAGGAGARTCTCTCTTAGCTGCTACAGAATAAGGTCTCATTCTCTGTGAGACAGAAGGTACAGAGTGTAATGTGACTGCCCATGCTGAAGAGGGTTTCAGTCTCTCAAAYGATGGGCAATGATATCTCTACCATGTCTATCATGAGCTGTATTACATACTTTCATTTTCATTGAAGACATTACTAAAAAATCAGTACTCCTAAGTGTACTCTMCGCAGTGTACTTCCAGTTGTTTCCAAGAAGATAAATGTCAGGAAAGAGATTTTCATTGTGTCTGATGTTCTGTGCATGGATGCACTTGCAGAGGTACAGGAGAGGCCTGAGGGGGAAGCTCACTGGAGCTCACTGGAGCACAGTAGGCAGAATCATCACTTCTTAGAGGTTGAGAAGCTTTTAGGTGCTTCTGGCAAAAGGCTGTCCAGTGACTAGTGGTGTCCTGTGTGCATTAGTCTTTGAACAATCTTTCTGGGAAACAACTCTGCAGATTCCTTGTTGTTGGGTTTTTACCAAAGTTTAAAAACAACGCCGTATGTTTTCAAAAGTGATACATGATTTTCAAAGGTGCTGGCCCATTTTAGTTTACCATGTCTTTCCTTCCAGAAGCAGGATGTTACCTGAAATGCATCGATTCTTCGGGAATGTAGTATCTAAAGCCTAAAGTGGTCCAGCCTGCAGTCTATTTTCACCTCAAGATTATCATTCACTACAGACCAGAAGAAAATGTTCTGTTTTTCACAAAGTTTTATTTTCTCCTGATGAAGCATTCTCTGTTTTATGATCTGCTTCCCTATTACCATTTGTGGGAGGAATGATTTAGYGGTACTGACTTGCAAATATTGATTGTATCCCATGGAAAAGTAATTAGTTCTGATTGCATCACATTAGGAGGACAGTTTATTGCACAAAATAGATGAACTGCTGTCATGAAAGCTGTGTTGTTAGATACATAAAATAGCACTAATGCATAGAGAAAAATGGGGTTTTACACCTGTGCATGCTGTTTTTAAAGCAACAGAAAAACTTTAGAATTTACAATAACAGTTCTTGTTAACATTTTATACAGATTTTTTCTGCTTACTGAGTTTGTTGTTGTTGGATTGAAACAGACTAGAGAGGATTGGCTCTCCTTGGTGGCTGCTGTGTACAGTGCACACTTTCTCGGGGCCTGGCTCTCATATGGCTGCCCCATTTTGCGCTGGCTTTAGTGAAAACTCCGCCAGTTCACACGGGCGCAAGTGAGAGCAGAGACAAGCTCTCAGCTTTGAACAGTATGTATCTGAGGGTAGAGCTAGATATCCCCTCGATCCAGCTGATGCCATTAGTACCTTTGGCAGGTGCTCAGCCCCACTCAGCATTCCCAGCGGAGTGTTTTCACTCCCATGGCTCAGCTGGTGGGATGGAACGTGCACAGCTTCCTGCCTCTGCGCAAAATCACAAGATGAGCTCAAACCACTGAAAGCAATGGCAGTCTATATTGGAATGAATAACTTCTGCAAAGAAATGAATGGGGTTATTGCAGACAGTCTCTCACATGTGCTCTTTTTAGCGGTGTGATGATTTCAATCAGATGCTCAGAGATGTTTTAATTAGCTATTTGCTAACTCATTTACCCATAAGCAAAATGGGTAGTGCATTGAAACAGGCAGCAAGGACCCTGACTTCCTTGCACTGACCAGTTGGCGCACAGAATCACGGAAAGAAGATGGATACTTCCGACTCACAACTAGTAAAGTTGTCATGAGCACAACAGGAGAAGAATAACTCAACTAAACTTACTCAGGTATAAGGGAATCTGGGAGGAAAACAATGACCGTGAGATGCTAGCCATCTGGAAGAGCACAGTAACACACTGCACCTTGCTTTGAACCTGCAGGTATAAACCCTAAACATGAAAATCTCTACCTTAACTTCCTCRTATCTGTGTTAGGTTTAGGTAGCAGCTGTATTTTGGCCCAATGACAAATCAACTTTGAAGTTCTAGCCTGAATTTTTGCTTTGGGCCCATTTTAGTAGTCAGGTTTGAGTCTTCGAGACTGGTAGTGACTCTCAAATGTATTTATTTTCAAGCTGTTCCTTGGTCTAAACAAACAAGAGCAGAGAAGACAGCAAAGGGGATACTCATATTCTCAGGCATTACCTGCATTTTTCCATCTCAGGGAATACAGACACAAAAAAGCATGATCCACTGAAACAGTGGAAGAGCTGAGGGATCAATAAGGAGGCAGGGAAAAAGAAAAATGCACCAGAGACTTGTTAGAGTTTGCATGAAGGATTCCTAAATAGGCAGCCGAGAATAGTGTGTTATCTCTGCCAAAATAATGAAAAACAGATTGCAAAATAAATTAATAACAAAGGGCAGCATCTGGGCAAAATTGGCTGCATACACTTCTGATTTATTCCAAGGGGAAATATGACAAGACTATAGAACTGAACCAGAATATATTATAATGTTAAGTTCCTCCTCTAATGCTAATCAGCCTGACGAGCTCTTCTTTCCCTTTACACTGCTCAATAGTAGAGAAGATAAGCCAGTTTGTGGATAAGATTAACGTCGCTTTGTTAACCATGAACCAGTTTAATTAACTGAAAGAGAAGGAGCCATTCACAGATGGACAACCACCTTGTAAAACAAGCTTTCTATGGAACTTTCCTGAGAATGAAATGGAGAAGCTCAACCCTCTGTATGGAAAATAGAAATAAAGAAAGAACTTGGGGCAGAAATAGTTTTGAAGTAGGTTTTACAAACAGCACAGCAAGATCATGCATGATAGGACAGCTTCAGTTTAGAGTTCTAATAGGGATCTGGATTAGATGAGATTGCATGGATTAACATTGGAGAGAATAGTACTAAAATTCAGGGGCAGACCCTCAGCAAGAATAAAGTAGCACTGAACTTTGAGAGGCTGTGCTAATTTAAAGCGATTCAATCCACTCCCTGTCATCAGAGGAAGTGGATACTAACTCATAWCTAACATAACTAAATATGAACACATATGTCAAAAATTGGAAATGAAATAAAATAAACTTGCATATGTTACACAGCTATTCCAATGCTCACTCCCAAGAAGTGCTGCCAAAGATTAATTACACAAAAAATAAGCTGAACATTAGGGAGCTAGAGATTTTAGGATCATATTAAAGTAAGCAGTCACCAGTGCTTTTAAAAAGGTTTCTCCCTTTCTCATAATTTGAAAAATAGTTTTAAGGGGGTTAGACAGTTGTAGAAAATGCCAGACTTGATAGTTATACTCAAAAAACAACCTTCACTCACAGACATATAGACTGGGTAGTTGCAGTGTGAGCACTATTCACGTATTGGTGTCCTGCTTTGCTTCAGACTTACAGCTTTGAAGCATGAGATGGAATGTGCCTCTATGAAGCTGTCTGCAGATGTGTGTGAATTTTTTTCTCAGACTACTATGTCTAGGTCTACTTTTGTGGAAGGGCCTGGGTTGTGATTTCCTTAAACTGGTATGATGGCAATCCTCATGCCTTGAAGACTGTTTTTCCAGGCTATTCTACASAACAGCCTTCTACTAATGCCACTGCATTTAACTCAGTAGCTTCACCTACCTTTGGACTCAAAGGAATGCCATGACACATCTCATATTCGTAACTATTTCCAGCTGGAACACTAACACATTATGAATACTGAGCTATGGCAAACTCCACAATGCCCCATGGTCATAAGAAGCTACCATGACTCAAGTGCTGAGCAAAAATGTCTCTTAATCTTGTTGTCCTCATATAAAAGTCAATCCTGAGTACCAAACTTCTGCAAAACTCTTCCACTCAATTCCTCACACACACACAGAGATACACCTGCCTTGACAATCTTMTAAATGATCCAAACTTCCCACTGAGCTCCTAGAGGCTCTTTTTGACTTGCCGATCTCTAGCTTTACATCTATTCATAACTAGTTTTTCCTTGCTTACCTATTGAAACTGGAACAAAAGATGAAAAAGTTATCTGCTTTCAGATCTGTTTCTCCATGAAAGACCCGCAATATGTCTGGCAATGAACAATAGCGTTCCTTCTCATTATACTGGCATGTAAATTCCCTGAGGATAACTCAAGAAACAAGAGCTGCTTCCCTCATAAAGGTTTCAGTGTGCCAATCCTCTGTAAAGAACACACTGGAAAAATAACTGACTGTGTGCAACTAGTAAATAAAAAGAGAGTCTGTATTATATGGAAAATTAATCAAAAAGGACACTAGAACAAAATCCTTGAAATGGCTAGGAATATTGATGAAATCACATAACTGGTTTTTGCTTCTTTGAAGAGACATGATAGTTTTTCAGGGCTTAACCTGACACTGAGCTCCTCATTTTCCTACTGAGYTGTTAATAGCACTAGAAAATCACTTACACAGCAGATAAGCTGTGTAATATGGACACAKAGGGAGTGTGGTTAAACACAAAAATGTTTGGGAAAATCCTATGGTGGCTGGTTGTTTATTGGTTTCTCTTGCCTAGTTTGGAAACCCAAGAAGTCTTCCACTTCAGTTAGATTTAGACCAAAATAATTTTCTTCTTGACCTTCCTCTCAATGTCTGCTTTTCACAGCCTGCCTCTCTTGGACATACTAAGCAAGACTTTTAGGTACTCAGAAAAGGCTTTTCAAAAAACAACCTCCTGCCCCAGTAAGTTCTAGAGATCAAGAGATGCCTTCAGAAAGTTGCCAAGTAGAAATCAGCACTCAGGTTACGAATGTGGCCTTCTSTATCATGAGCTTGAAAAAGAGAAGAGGCAGTAACAGGATCAGGAAGCAGTAACTGACTTCCAGACAGTCCCTCTGTCAGCTACATTCAGTTAAGTCTGGATGCAGCAAAGAATTTGCTCCTTTCAATTTACTCTTGGAGYCTGAAAATGACAAAGTGCTGAAGAGTGAAACAATCTAAGTGTCAGCAGCTCACAAGTCATCTGGTTTTCTGGACAGGAATTTGGAAATACAAGATGATGAGTGCACAGACAATCCCACTCATGAGGCTCGGTGAGGCTGTTGTGCTTTTCCTTGCCCCAGCATAGATCTACAGCAAACCTAATGAAGTCAGTGCTGCACAGATGTAAAATCGAGTCTTCCTGTTTTCATGGCATGAACCAGTAAAATCTGTTCAGAAAAGCAGCCCACCAGAATGTACGGAGCATGCAGGCTTAAAAGAGGATAAATCTGTTGATGTTGTGCTGATTTACCCCACCAAACTTTACAGTGCCAAGGTCTAAAATTTATGAGGCTGGCTCTGAAAAACAAGGAAAAATACACCTGACAGCTTCCCTGACAAACCTCTTGAGCAGAGCACTCTTTCACAGTGCAAATTTAGAAGCATTAGGAACAAAGCATGCACACTCTCTTTGAATGCACTGCAACTTGGTCAGCCTTACCTTTGTYCTCAACTGCTGATCTAAAATAGCTTGTAATAATCTATACAGTAAAGGGATTATTAACTACCACAGTCACACTGTTTCTGAAAAGCAAGGCTCTCCTGCCCCTATCTCTTCTRCAAGAATAACAACAGCACTCCAGCAAACAGAATGGGTTGAGCAAGAGAGCACAATTTTAAACAAATTCCTGCTGCACTGTATTACTCTCTGCAACAGATGTATGAGAAATCATTTTACTGAATTTATTTCACAAACTCAAGGGTATAAGCAATCCTCTTGTGCCTCTTCAGCTGTGAGGCTCATCTCTCTCTGGATAATGATATATACAGATATACTATTTTTGTGGGGGAGAGGCTTGATTAGAAATTAGAAAATGCATTCTTACCTGTGAATGGAACAGATACAGGATTATAGCCCGTAAGGTAGTGGACCAAAATCCAAAATACAGCTTTTAAAGACGAGCAGTGCAGACGCATTGTAAAATAAAATATTGGTCAGGTTTTGATGTCACTTAAGTCTGGGTAGAAAGAAAGAACTGACAGGTACAGATCCCATTTTGCTGATCTCCTCTGCAGGCATTTGAGAAAGAAAMGATTTTTGTTGTGGGGTAGAAGGCTAAGTATTTCTGGTGTAAAACCAAGGCTGAACCTGAGAGACTTCAAGTCGTATGTCTTCCGGTATGTACAAAAAAGGGCCTTTCATATTTTCAGTGTTAATGTTGCAACCTGCAAACTGACTACTTGGCAAACAGGATAGTCCTGAGAGAAAATAAGGATGACAATCACCTTATCTACTACTTCCCCTGTCTCTGTAGGGCTGAAGACACCTTATCAAGAGGCCTTGACAAGAGGGGAGCTCTATGGTAAACTAAAATATGCCATTATTGCACAGAAAAGGTCCCCTGGAACAGGGGATGTCCTTGGACTGTGGGAACTGGGTCCTACCATATGTCTGGAAAGAGAGAGAGAATCCTGGTTAAACAGCTATTGTCTCTTTTAAACTACAATAGTGGTTCACATAAAAAAGAAAATGAAAAATGGCTTTTCACTATAAAGGGAAAATGATGTCCAGATAAAAGAACTTTTATCTCAGGCTACTCTTTTAATGTGGAAAAACTGTCTGGTGATTGGAGTCACTAGGGTTTATTCCTATACTGTTCAAGATGAAGAYACCCAACTTAGCTCTACATGTGTCCACGTGATAAAAACAAATGATTTCTGACTTACATTCTTGTTGAGAAACTCCATGCTGCCTTTCACATTTCTAACAAACCCCACAGCAATGTGGGTTTCTGTCCTGGGTCACTCTCCAGGGAAAGTTGAATTAAATCATGTATTCCTCTTCCTCGTGTGGCCTTGGAAACAGTGTCTCTCTGCTCCATTTTCCCATTTTTAGTACAGGAATACTAGTACTAAGCTAATTCACAGAGAGATATAGGAGGAAAAAATGTGTTCATGACTGTGAGGGGTCAGATACTATACTAAGGAGGTAAATATACAATCAGTCTGGATTTTAGCTGATTAAAGAGTACATCTTGGAGGCAACAGTGTTACTGAACTTTACAAGGGAGGTTTTGAAGTGAAATCACCATTTGTTTCTCCACTGCTCTTTTAAACAGATCGTTTTTCTGCCTTGCCCTGGTGGATGTCAGCAGTGACTTGTCATTGCTGTGACTTCATCTCACACATGAATTAGTTTTTGCTTGGAGTATCATTAGCAGTGCAATAGCAGCAGCACAAAGCTCACAGACTGCAAAAGTCATCAGGGAAGATGAGTAAATACTCATGTGGTTAGGCTGTGCAGAACTTCGTGCTGTCACAACTCCACAGCTGTCTGTACAAAGCCACCTGCTTTTAAGCCATGCTCGGTGTATGCACACTAGCTATAGCCTGTGACAGAAGTTGAAGATTAGTAAAAGCCAAATTCCATATTGATTTACATTCTATGCAGTGCCACCAAGAAGAAGAAATTGCCTTGTATTGTTTAATTTCAGTCTCTGAACATAAGTGGAATGGACATGTTTGGGAATGAAAGRAAACGTGTTTTGCTCCCCTGCCACTCTTTTAACTGGCAATTTGAGATATAAGTCACAAGAATAACGATAGATGTGATTCTTTCCCCACATTCAATTTTCTTATCCAATAACTAGGGAAATAATAAACCAAATTCTACTTCAAGTTACACTTCGTGCAATCTCATTAGGTTGAATTGTATTAAAGAACAAGTTCCTGCAAAGCAGCCACTCTGCAAGTTAAGAATTAAGACACAGGTTTCTAAAGCTCTATAGTTTTAATTTTTTTTCCTCCAAGTGCTGTAGTTTGGAAGTAATTACTGCAGCTCAGAAGTTTCTAGAACAAATGAACTATTCAATTCTGTTCTTATAATGTTTTCCCTTTTTTCTGTTTTCCTAAATATAGCACAAAATCACCTTCAGTTTTGGGTTTGTTTTCTTTCTCCCTGTGCTCCCATTATGGCTTTTCATTTCTTTACCCCATTCTGCCTCTCCATCATTCACTGTTTCTCCCTTCAGATTCTGCTACCCAACCTGCTGTGCAATTGTAGCTTGTGCCCTTTTGGATTCATCTTCTCAAAGGTGAGAAGAGAGAAATTTCTTAAGTGTGGGATTCATTTCACCCAACTTCAGGTATTGAAGAGCTGAGCCTGTAGCTGATGATACTTTTRGAAATCCATTTGTCATCCATAGAAGAGAAATTAGCACCTCTAATGAGTGATTTCTCCTATCATTAAAAAGACTTCTAATGAATTGCCTTCTGCACAATGCTACTACTATTACCTAATCTGTGGGTAAATATAGCTGAGACGAATTCTCAAGCTGCCCAAGTTTGACACTGAGAAGCTCTTTYTGCTTTGCATAGCTCTAAGGAAAAAAAGAGAAACTGAAGCAGTTCTCTTGTTGACAGCTGATTGATTGATGAGCACCACACAGTAATAGCAGTAAAATGGAAGATGACAGATGGGTCAGTTTRAAACTCCCCAAATTAAATATAACTGCAAAAGGTGTAAACTGCATTTAATTTCTACCTGTACAAAGGGAAACCACCTAAAAGGAAGAAAATCAGAATTTAGCCATATTTTCAGCAACAGCTAGATCTGGGATATTCAGTTAACTCACCCAGACAGAAATAATTATGAGAGATATTAGAAAGGTTCTGCATTTTAACCCGACATACAGAACTGGAAGTGGAGAAAAATTTGGAAAAAGAAGAAGAGTCAAAACTCAGAGACACTGAATCCCTTGGAAGAGACTGTTCATAACTGCAACAGAGTGTTCTCTGATAGACAACTGCTCCCCAAAAGAAGACCATTTGGCAAAGCAGTTCAAATTGGCGAAACAAAGGCATCAACCCTCTTCCAGAATGACACTTGAGAAGGGTATATATGGTAAGCATAATAGAGCATCCGAACTGCTACAAGAGCTGAGAGGACACAAAGTGCTTACCATCTGTCCTTGATAYTATTGAGTAGCTGGTATCAGCTAGACACTTAGTGTATGGTTGGGTGAAGACTGTTTGAAGGGCACTTTAAAATATTTACAAGGGCAAAACCTTCAGGAGGTTATTTTTCTCCACTTCCTTCCAAAGTTAAACAGATGGTGAATGTTTCTTAGCTAAATATTCTGCCAAACACTCTGGCAAAGTAGCCTGATACATCACAACTGATCTTTCCCTTCTCCCCATGCACTCTTCCACCAAATCCTGAAGAACGAAAGGCCAAAGGCAGTCTCTCTAGCTAACAGCCAGCTTGAGGATGGAGCTTCCTGCACTACCCATAGCTGAATGTACATTTTTTATATCAGGAATAAATTCTGTCTTGGGGCAACAGAACAGATGCACATTAGAAGCTTATACTGCAAAGGGAGAACATAAACCAAGGATTAACAGTATGCTCTACATTTAAGATTTTTTGGTTTTAGCATTCTGCTGTCTTGGCTAAGAGGACACACAAATTGRAATAACCCGGGGCCCAAAGCTACAAACAGAACTACATGCTGTTTACTACTGTGAGAAGTGATGTCAAGATGACTTTTTCAGTAGTGAACCTGCTATCACAATGAGGCCTGACAACTATCTCTCCAGGCACTGGACTTTGAGGCCCTGTTGATTTTTTTCTTTGTTTTGCCTATGTATTGGTTGTAGGTGGCCAGATGCTGGCAGCAGGGTAGCTGTAGGGGTGGCTTCTTTGACAAGAAGCCAGGAGGTGCCCCGTGCTGGGCACAGCCATTGCTAGCCAGACCAATGGACTCATGACAGGACATAGCTGAGCCCATCAGTGAAGCTGGTGGCACCTCTGTGAAAACATATTTAAGAAAGGGCTGAAAATTCCAGRCAGGCAGAGGAGGAGGGAAAAAAGTGAGAAACAGCAGAGGGAACACCRAAATCAGAGGAGGAGAAGGTGCTCCATGGAGGAGTAGGTATTGCCATGCAGCCCACGGATKACCCGTACAGATGGATATTCCTGAAGGAACTGTGTCCTGTGGAGAGCCCACGCTGGAAGCAGAGGAAAAGYGTGAGAAGAAACAAACAGCAAAGAGAAATTGCTATATACTGACTGTAACAAACAGTCCCCCTTTCAAGGCTTGTGGCCTGGCTCAAAGGACTGAGCGTAATCTGCAGCAGTAACAAGGGGGAAGGAGAGGAGCCTGGAGTGAAGTTGAGCCTGGGGAAAGGGCAGAGGAAAGGTGCTTTCCCTCTGTGTTTTAATGTTTGTCTTTTCATTTCCTGCTACCCAAATCAATAATGAAATATTTATTTTAATCATCAATGAATTAAGTTAAATTCCCCAAGTTGAGTCTGTTTTGCTCACAACAGTAATGGGTAAGTGATGTCCCTGTCTTTACCTCGACCTATGAGCTTTCTCACTCCTATTTTCTCCCCCTTGTCCTGCTGGGGGTGGGGAGGCATGAGTGAGTGGCTGGATRGGGTTTTGGCTGCCAGCTCGGGCCAGCCCACCACAGCCTTCAAATACTCAGATTACATGGATTTTGGTGTTGGTTGGTTGGTTGGATGKTTTTTTTTTTTCACAGCTGCTTATTCAGAACTTTTCTAGAGCTGCTCTTCTTTGGTTTTTCATCTTTACTATCTTAGAGTTACCCAGTTCAGGTATGCCAGTAGATGGTCTCCTCAGAACAAAGTAATGCAACCGGGAAGTACTTTAAGGGCTGACTGATGGTCCTTTTCTGGTGGAAATGTCATAGGAAGGAACTTCTGTCAGGGAGGATTTTCTCCATCACAAACCATCACAAAAATCCTCACCAGATCTGCATTAATGGCTAAAATACTGGTACCACACGCTGTCTCTCGCCTTCAGGAAGGTAGCAGGAATATGCTAAGAGGACTTTTCAGATAGTAGCTTTCTCTGATAATCAGGGCAGAGATCTCCAGGCATTTGAATAGCACATTTTTTATCAGCTTTGTACCCTGACCCTGTGTATTGTATGTGGTGCCCACCCATACACTCAGAATGACCCTGCCTCTTTTTTTTTTTTTTTTAAACATGAGATCACAAAGACGACAGAAAACGTTCAAACTCAAGACCCTGAAATCAACGGACTTCAGTTGGCAGCACAGAAAGCCAGTCAGAGGAAAGAAACCATGGGTTCTCTGCCGGGGGAGAAAATAAATACTGTGTTCCCTACGTTCCTTCTAGCAARTTCACTAGATGCCACAGTCCTACCTTTGCTACTTGCATTCATTCAAACAGGTTACATGAAGGCTCAATTCAAGTGCAATTTTTCATGAAGCAATTGAGCAAACGCACACTTGTTTCAGGCCACTGGCCCATCTACTCTGCATTCTTTATACAACTGCACTGCAGCATATAAATCAACAGTCCTTAGAAGTGGTTTAAAATCTGCTTGCACTCCCACTGCCTACATCTTAGGATCAGTTTTATTACTATCACAATTGTTATGATTATATTTTGTCCTGTGCACCATAAGCCATACTACTAAATTCCCACCAATTGGATTTGGAAGTTATTGAGGCAGAGAATAGCTTATCCCCCTTGAAAGCCATCATAACTCTTTTTCCAGCATTCTGAATAAATGGCCAGCCTTTTGTTCCCTCTAAACTACTACAACAGTAAAAAAGGACAAAGATCTTCCTTCCATTACCCACTTGTGGGCAAAATCCTGTCAGGAATWAGCTGAGCCCCAGGATTTCTATTTCAGCAGTTCCCAGGTACTGTATGATTTTTATAGCACCACTGGCAACTAGTGCATATGTTGGAGCAATCAAGCATCAGTTACACCAGGGACAGAAAAACTGGTTGTCTTGTTACTGGGGGAGAAGCAAAGAGTTTCATCCTTCTGTCTTGCTCCTGCTGACTGTGCCACATGCTGAGAACACTCCTTGTGACACAAGGATGCAATCCCTAGCAGTATTCTAGTTGCTCAAAGTATATATCCTGCACCTTAATTTCTTCCATTTCAGTTCCAAAAAGAGTATGAAAGAGTGTCTTGGAATAAATGTTCACATGGTACAGTCACTACTTGCACAGAGCAGGCAAGAAGGATCACAGACTTTGAAGGCCATACAGACAATTAGAAACCTAGCTCCCAGTGAACTCAAGTGAGACCTCTGCACCTAACTGTTGTTTAGGAACCTGCAAATTTTGCCAATTAATCATTAAATCCATAAACATCACGGTGAGTTAGGCTAAAAACAAAACATATAAAGGAAATTAGATTAGGTGAATATCCTAATGGCACCAGGAGGTATTATTATTATTATTATTATTATTAATAATAATAATAATTATTATTATTATTATTATGGCCAGCTGGGATGGAGGCCCCATTACATTGGTCACCTGGAGAAATACAGTCCTTTTTCTGAAGGACTGCCATCTACATAAACTCTATTCTCTAAGTATTCTACTCAGATAGGGTCTGAGTAGACCAAACATAAGGATAAATTGACAATAGTCTGAACATCTGAAAGCCTGTTACTACATGTTATATGGCAGCTGGTCCTCTTGAGCCTCTTGATTTTAAAAGACGTGTTGGCACCAGACTTTGAATAAATGTGTTTCTCAAAGTCCCAGTCTTTTCCCTAAGAACCTGTTCTTACAGAACAACAGAGTATTATGTGAGACCTCTAAACCAGCTCCAAAGAAACTGGGATGCATCTTGTTGTGCAGAGATGACCCTTTGGGCACTGGAAACTGCAAAGCTACATCAGTACAGCTACAGTGCTCTCATTACTATTATTTGGTCATTTGGAAGCATTCCTGATATTTCTCTGCACTATGTGGTGCAAGCATAGTCCTGTTCTTCACTCTCTTCAAAGTCTTTGAAAGTCCAGCACTCTATTTCTTCGCTGTTTGTACCCAACCCAGGGAATTTAGCCACTTGTTTSTTTTACACATGGCTTCTTCCTGTGACCACACCACATGGAGCTCCCAGTAGTTTCAATAATTATTTAGTTTATATGTGGCCATTTTCTCCATCAACTGCCATCCTGAGTCATATGCAAAGGACTGGGAGCAGACTCGTGCTCCATGTTGACATGGAGGCTCCAGCATAATCCCCAGGGACCACTGTCTTCCCTTACCTGTGAACTACTCCTTGTCTTTTCCAATTCAYATGGAAAGTCTCTGTGGCAGTGAGATTCATGAAGGTTTTGATACATAGCTTGTAATGTCAATAGATTTGTCTATCCCTAGACTACATGTCATTGGTCAAATAACAAGGGAGCAAAAAAGGGTAGAATGAATATTCTAGTTGTCAGATTATCCAATGTCCTTTGAGATGTTGAAGAGACAAGAAGGAGGGACRTCAGTAGGTCGTCTAGTYCAACCTCCTCCTCAAAGTAGGGTCAGGCCAGGTTACTTAGTGCTTTATCCAGCTGGGTCTTGAAAATCACCAAGGAGGGAGAGGGAGAGTGCACAGCCTTCTGTCCTTATACTGAAAGTTTTGCCTTATTTACAGCCCTAACCTCTCATTTCATGCTATGTCCTTTGTCTCCCACCATGCAGCCACTGTGAAGGACCTACCTCCATCTTCTGGATAAACTCCTCATCAGTAATGGCAAGCTGCTATCAGGTTCCCCCAGAGCCATCTCTTCTCCAGGCTGAACAAATGTAGTTGCCTTAGCCTCTCCTCAGAGGGCCTGTGCTTTCACCCCAACCATTTTGGTGGTCCTTCACTGAACTCACTCCAGTTTATCATTGTACTGGAGGGCCCAAAACTGGACACAATATTCTAAATGTGGACTACAAACTGTGTGAGGATAATCCCTTTTGTTCACCTACTGGCTGTGCTGCTGTTCATACAGCCCMRGATGCTGTTGGCCACCTTYGCTGCCAGGACACACTGCGGGCTCATRTTCAGCTCACTGCCTAACAAGACCCCRTGGCCTTTTCAGCAGAGCTGCTCCCCAGCCAGTCAGTTCCTTTCTTGTATGGCTGCAAGGGATTGTTCCGACCCAGGTGCCAGCTTTGGTGTTTGTCCTTGTTGAATTTCATAAAGTTTGTCTGCCCAATCCCCGAGCCTGTCTAGGACCCTCTAGATGGCAGCCCTGTTGTCAACAGTACGATTGGTCCCCCCCCAACTTGGTGTCATCCGCAAACTTAACTTGCCTTCTTTGGGACATTGACAATGTYAAAGGGGAAATGTCCCAATACGGTACTTCACTTGCTCCCAGCCACTAAGTAGAGTATCACCCATTCACTACTACTGTTTTAGGTCAATTATCTAAACATTTTTTTACCCTTCTGGTTGTCTGGCTGTTGTAYGGTACTTAAACGTGTTTGGGGATAGGGTAAGTGAGAAGAGGCAGAGATAGCTCCCATGCTTGCTTTCAGGGGACTCAGCTAAAGCCTTGAGAAACATTCACCGTCACTATATACTCTTGTAGCTATAGAGATCTGTAGTCAGAAAGGACTGTTGGATCCTCTTTAACATGGTCCAGAGGACAACATTTAAATCTCTAACACCCTCTACCAGCAATAATGTCAGCTGCAAGACAACAGAACCTGTGGTGGTGCATTTCCCCGCTCTCTCCTGGGCCACTCTATGATCTCAGAAACTCCCATTAAACTTTGGCCTTTGTGTAATGAGTTGGGCAGTGAAGCATCCCTTGACCATACCAAGAACTCTTGCATGGCTGAGGTGGGGGAACGGCACTGACTGGACCAGTAACTCCTGCTGCCTGGCCCAGGTGGGGGGGACAAAAGCAGGGATAATTCGTCATCCCCTGACACCCTTATTTGAGTCATAACTCAAGTGGAACAGCACCATTGTYACTGAAATCTTGAGAATTTTCACGGATGACTAAAGCCAAACATCTTGAGAGCCTATAAACAGTGGTCCTGAGTGAGATCCTTTGAACTCTCGTGGACCGCAGTGGGCTGTGCCCAGAATCTCCCTCCGAGTGTGGAACGYCTCTCAGAGTTCACAAACTCTTGAGTTTGCAATATTTGGAGGACTGTCGCCRACTGCCAGGGGACCTGGGCTGAAACACTCCTTAACCAAAACACTCCTGAAGGCTCAACCCTTTGCCCGTTGAGAAATGCCARGACATTTGATGTGAATATTTCACGACACTCGAGGGGAATTTTTAACACGTATACCTTTGTATATTTAYCTATCTCTSTGTGTGTGTGTGAATTGGTTCAGATAACCAATAGTAAGCATAATCTGTAATTAAGTCACTGTAGTGATTGTAGTACACTCTACCAACTCACTTTGTAAATGTTAAATTAGTCAATAATTAAGCGCTGCTAAAATCTTGTGATTCACTTTAAACTGTGAATGAACCTTAGACTGCTGCTACACACATATAATCCCTTAGACATAAACCRTTCACCAAGTCTGGGACTAGRAGAGGATCCAGCCACACGTAGACTCCTCTCTGAGAAGGAGTTTAGAAAGCAAGGGARTCTRCTCTGAATCTCATGACTCAACGGSAGGGTCTCCTTACCCTTTTYGTATTAGACATARACCGTTGACCRAGTCTGAGACTAAGATTGGATCCAGCCRCACCRAAGCTCCATCAAAAGTTTAGAAAGCAAGGGGGTCTTCTCTGAACCTCGTGACTCAAGGGGAGGGTCTCCCTTATCCTCCCTTAGTCCTCAGCCTCTGTATAGATCATCCTAACTCAATTCTAACACAAYYTTCCTTTGYATGCTTCATCCATGTAGTAAGTGATAGAGTGAACMTTGCCATTGAACTCTGTCRTCGTGCTTTTATAAATTTCTATTAAAATCACTTTCYGGTAATACGTTTGACGGTGCTTCTTTAAGCRTCCTCTAAACCACTCAYTCGCAAYGGAACCATAAACAATGCGGGCACAAGAGTCTGTGCATTGAATGTATCACTCAGTTTTGCCCTTCCTTTAACGCGCATCATTGGAGAGAGCATGTCTTCACTGAACAAGAATACAACATTGCCTTTTCCAGAAAGTCATGTTTGACATGCTGCTATAGCCAGAGGCCTTCTGACAAGCTATGATAAAGGAGCACCGTCCAGCCATTTTGTCTTAAGCTTGCTGTAAAAGAGCCGTCATGACATTGCCTGTATGCCCCCCTGGATATTAGGCTATCAGCAAGACTCAGTCTCATGTGGGTTCTACCTCTCTCCCTCATATACATTGTCATATACTTTTACTATTTTCATCTCAGCTACTGTGCCTCTTGATTTCTAAGATCAGATGACAGGCATTTCTGTAAAGTTCTGGTCAAGAGAAGCAGCCTTCTCGTTTCAGTTTGAGCAGATAGCTCCACAAGCATTTTTTTTTTTTTTTAAATAATTTTCTATAGAATTTACACAGTGATAAATCAGACATGCTGGAGAGCTGGGTGCTTATACCGACAGCTTAAGTATCTTGAGCCAAATCTTTGTGGTGGTATAAAGTAGCACAGTTTCTGAATGAAACTATGCTGGCTGACCAGCCAGCCTCCCTCATTGTCACAGTCTAATGCATTTCTAAATTGCTTACACCTATTACCAGCTAATGCTAATCTTTGAACTGATATTTTCTAGTTATGATCAATTCCCTATTAATCTGGCACATTATAGCCCTGAYTGCATGGAAAAATCAATTGCCTTTAATTGTTAAGCTGAGATCTATCTGACACAAAGAGAGAAATKATATCCTTCATCCTTGAAAACAGCTAGAGCTAAGTGAAACCAGTGATGTGAATCACAGCCATACAGTTCACCTTCTTCCAATCACCATTTTCTGCCATGTCAGAGCACCATCTTTGCCCATCTCCATACTGTTGCTTTTTTTTAGTGTGTACCCCTAAGTATTCTGCAGAACGCATTCATGCAGTGCACTCCACACCCCCCTCACCTGGGACAGAGTCACCACTGACATCCTGCACCCGCGAGCCCAACTGCCTCCTGTCTTGCTGTTTTTGTGACAGGCGTGTGATCAGCCTGGGAAAACAGCCTAAGGTTCTTCATCTCTGAGTCTGCCATTGCTGCCTCGTTCTGTGATCACTGCAGAGTATGCATGCATGGTTCTGAGGACTGCTGCATACTGTACACTTAAAACCACACAAAATAAAGGTTTGCTAACGCAGTGCATTAACTGAATTAACTCTTACTGCAGTATCAATAAGGAGTAGGATCTTTTGCGTCTGTAAAGTGAAAAACTTTGAACCATACCTAAAATTAAGAGGGGAAAAAAGCAAGAGGAATCAGATTATAATTTTATTCCTGGGTCAAATTTGTTCTTCTTGAAATTTCCCTAGCTTGCAGAATTCACTGTGATCTGTGAAAGTCTGAGGCAAATAAACCAAATTGCTATTTCCCAGTGGCACCATACAAGTATGGAGTCAGGCAAAGAGAAAGCAAGATGCAAGCAGCAGAATTAGAAGTAGACAGCACAGCATGAAGGATATCTTGTGTAATTTGCAGTAAAGCACCTTCCCAGGAACCTTACTCTTACTTGAAACATCTGGGAACAGAACCAGATGTAGTAGATATTTTTCTTTCTCAACCTTTTTGCAAGTTGCTGGCTTAGAGACAGTTGAAAAGCATATACCTTTAGCTGGATAGCTGAAGTACAGTCTAAGTGGTTTTTATGCACTTGACTTTTTTCATTTAAAAGTGTTAATATTTCCAAAGGTTCAATGGTAGCTGTGCAGGTGGTAAAAAATTAAGTGAGTGGCAATTAAGAAGTCCAGAAAACTACAGAAATTTTTAAAACCTCAGTTGGAACATAAAAAGATGATGCTACCATGGCCTAAGCTACCAACCCCTAGAAGAGATTTTTGAATGTAGATCAGTGTCAGGAAAAAAAGATATAACAAGATCTCCTGTTTGCAAACTGATGTCACATCAGAGCAGAAGTGACTTGGTAATTATGAGCTGTAATAGTAATTATCCATTGGATTCATTTACTTTGGGATCTAGGGATTTCCTTAAGCTGTGTCCAGCTGTCTTTCTAACAGATGAACTACAGACTGAACAGGAGCTGGTGGCTGAGTGCAGAAAGTATTGCTGACATTCGTCATCCTGCACAAGTTTCAGACTTGGAGGTCGTTAGTCCTAATATTTCATGCCATGCTCAAAGCTAGGAAAGGGTGGGAGGAGGTCACCCACTCTCAATGTATAGATGTTGATAAGCAAAACTTTCCAGCAGGTCACACTCTGTTCACTTCCCAAAGCTGCATTGTTTGGCCTTCGGTGCCTCTTTAAGAGTATGTAAGGGTTTTGCTTGCTCAGAAAGCTTAGTCACCACAGATTTAAGAAATGACAGAGAAAAGATACCGGTTTTCTTCACCACTATTGGCTCCCATGATATCCCAAACCATTCCCATCAGGTCCCCATCTCCACTTTCATAGTGTTTTTGGGGAAGTCCAAGAAAAGACAAAACTGAGCACAGATAAGGAAAAAACATAATAGAGTTAAAATCATCCTCCAAGCACTTTCCATGGATCAGAAGCCTGACAGCTGCAATTAGACTGAAGGTCAGTAACAGATTTGATACTCCCTAGCGACCGATTTATACCAGGCAGATGACAGTACGGTTTCTAAGGTTTATCACATTAAATCTCCATTTTCACAAACACACCTAAATACAGAAATTAGATGAGCTAAAAATACTACAGAAACAAAGGTTACGAATGCCAACAATTTAGTTAGCTYTACAGCAATAGCTTCAGCCCTAATATTGCCCTGGGTAACTAACCTGTCGTGCTCTCTGAGGCAACAGCTCACTGAAGAGAGAAATGTAATGTTTTCATACAGTTTCTCTGCTAAATGCTGAAGCTGAGACTGAAGAATGTTAAAAGCAGACAATTTTTTTCACACCTAGGCAAAACAATCCAAAGCTACCTTACAAAAACAGAATAAAGAATATAACATTGCAGAGGGCTAAGGTTTCATCTAAATGAACAGGTCAAACTGGCAAACATCTAGGAGAAACCCACTGGATGAATACATCAGCACTGCCAGAGGAATAAGTCCCTAGATCAGATAGTTTGGATTACAGAAATACTATTTTCATGCATGTGTTAGTATTTTCAAGATGTGTCTATATGCTTCAATAATGCAGAATTTAAGGGTAAATCAATAAAGTTTGGTAATTTTTTTTTTTTAATCTTATGTAGCTTTTAAATTATGTGATAGAACTGCCTGCAAAATGCTGTGGTCATGGAGGCCAGTTTTTGTCCATTGTGGAGGGAAAATTAAGGTAGGTTTTACAAGAATTTGCTTCCCCATAAAGTACATTGCAGCTGTAGAGAGCCTTGAGAACAGCTGTTCTGTGAAGCTGAGTTTTGGCCTTATATGTAAAATAAGACAAAAAATTTCACAGAGGTTTTATACTCCATATTCTTTATGAAAGAGCACATCACCTGATACAGGGTAAGAAACTGCTGACTTGCAAGTTCTAAGCAAAAACTGCCTTCCTATTTATGTTTTATCCAGTTCCTAGTATAATAGATGCTTACTCAGGATGGTGTTTTTAGGTGCTACAGTAAGGCAAAGGAAAAAGAAAATAATGAAACCTTGTAATTTACACTCCAACCAACTAATGATGCCTCATACCCATGACAAACCAGGCTGTGAAATGACATGATTCAATCTAGGCCAGCAACCTCAGAATTAGATGCTGTGGGATGTTTTCTAAGCTCTGCCACTGACTCACTCCATGTGCCTAGAGATGTTGCCTCTTAGCTGTCTTTTGGGTAATTATAAAGTGAAAGAACTGTCACTTATTTAATTTTTAGCTCTACAGAGGAGCAACAGATCAGAAAAGTGCTGCTAGAATTATTTTTCCACTTCAGTAGTTGTGAATCATAAATGACGAAACATGAAATATGAAATGGAGGAGTACAGATTGAGTTGATTTAATAATACTTTTGTAAAAGGTGAGCTTACTCCCCTCCCTCTCCCTTTTTTTTTTTTTCTTTAGGTGTGCTATATAGAAAAATCCTGAAATTGGAACTGTGCATGAGAAAGTGCAGAAGTCCTGAAGGACCCTCCACTACCTCTGTACTAACTACCAAAGAGAAACTTGAGTCAAGCTTCAATATATGGTCATTTGTTTTCTGTAAAACGTCTTTTTAACATTAAATGTACATTCTTTTGCTGGCAAGTAGGGTATAGGAGATCTGTAAAATGAGTGTAGAAGAGATAATTTAAAAATAAACMCATACTAGGTGATAGCTCAATTTAAAATTGAGCAGCATTCATACCAAGGAGTCTGATTTCTGTATAAGTAATAAATCAATTGAAGACAATGCAATTCCCCAGGGAAAATGGCCTGTCATTTAATCCAAAAGGCTTCCTGAGGCCACAGCAGGAAGAGCACAGCTGCACCTTGGCTGTGCATTCCTCCCGTGTCACCGTCTCTCTGCTCCCATAAAGGAAACTAAAGCCTGGTTATGGCATGCAAGACAACACGCAGGGCCAGACTCTGAGCTACAGCAAATCAGAATATATCCACTGATTTAATGATGCTATCTTAATTAAGCAAGCTAATGTTTTAGACTTTGAGATTCTTTTAATTGCTTTGGGAGCCAGCAAAGATTTGGCCTGCACAGTAAACACGCCCCTTTCCTCTGAGGAGCCTGCCGAAAGTAGAAAGTTGATGGCTGTTCTTTATTTTCCATGCAYTCCTTACACTTTCTACTAAAAGGTTAGATTCCCTTCTAGCACGTTTTCCTGAAGCACTGTGCTTTCATGTATCCCAGAAATGTTAATGTAGTAGTTGGGACTGCATTTGGAACGATTTACAGCTTTTTCCTCATGTTTATCCATGTAAGAAGCAGCAGTAGTAGTACTAGTAGCAATATAAAAGCTTACTTCCTATTTTTTTAATAACTTTTWATTTACATTATTATTTTATTTATATTACATATTTACTTATATTTATTTACATTATTATTTTATTTATATTACTTGGATAGTTCTGGAAGGCTGTTAACATTGTCTAGTCAAGCCTTTTATGTAGGCCCAGCTTCCACTCATTCCTCAAATTACTGACTGAGAAAAATCTTGAGGGTTTTATTAAAATTTTAGATCAGTTGCATATATATTATTATTAATATTGTTTACAGGAACCTGCATCATTAATTTCCCAGCAATTTTATACAGAGGACAGTTGTCTGGAGCAGAAGTCCCCCTTTGCAGGCAATTACATTTAACAAGTATGATGGGTGGCCCAATGAGCAGGTGAGTAGATGGATTTTCGTAAATCACCTGTAAAACTATCACTGAATTTCTCAAAGCAAAGTAAATGAAGTTGGAATTCCAATCCCATTTAAAAAAAAAAAAAATGAAAGGCTAGCTTTCAAAGAGATTTAAGCACAGGTAGGCGGCCAAGTTCACAACACAGACACCACTCATATTACAAGCCTAATAAATGTTGCCACTCTATAGCTAATGAATTGCTCCAAAACCAGCAGCTCTGGCTGAAGTCCCAGAAACCCTGAGGCAAAATGAACCTTCAGAGGCCTCAAATCAAGATTATGAACTAGTCAAGGGTGGGAGGGGGCAATGCCCACCTTGGCAAGGGGACCCAATCCCACCAGCCTTCTTCTGAGGACACCTCAGGCCTGACACCAGCCAGAYCTCACTGCAGAAGTGTTGTGAGTAGGCAGCTGGGCACCACAGCATCCACAGAAAAAACAACTGCACCAAGAGGGGGGGAGAGAGAGAAATGGGGTTCTTCCACAGCTCGCTAGTAAAAGCCTAATCATTGCACTAGCCAAAGGAGAAGTATCATCGCTAAGCGCACAAAACTGATCATTTAGCACCTCTGCACCTCACCTTGCATTGTCAGACAGCCCTGGTAACATCTTGCCTCCAAGCTGCCGTTTCTCCACCGCTTACCTCCTAAGGGCACTGGGAAGARAAGACCTGCCCGTTCCAGGTCTGAAAATCCCAGGAGCTAGCAGGCTGCTTTCCAAAGTCTGCACCTGAGTTTCCAAATCCCATGCCCTCTGTCAAAWTATCTTTTTTTTCTTACCACTAAAAGGCAAAGACAAATTCCTCAGGCAGAAGCACAATAGAAGCAGGGTTCCGAAGCAGGAGGAAGAGCAGTGTTCACTGAGATGCTAACAGGCTGCCCTCTCACATCGCCACTTGACCTGAAGCAGCAGCTAGAGAAGCCATGGAGCAGTCAGCTGAATAGCAAGATGAAGAAGTTGTTAAAGGGTGACTCCAACTTAAGGAAAGAACATCTGTACCTTGGGGAGAAAGAAGTCAGGAAAGTCTCAGTTCTGCAAATGTCAAACATTTGAGTGTACATTCCTAAGAGGTGCTTTTGATTCAGTTCTGGCAAGCAGAGGGATAGACAAATTCCTACACTCACCCATCCGAAAAAAAGTAACCCCTGGCTTATTGCCCTGCAACTGAACAGTGCAGGGAGAGTCGGCAAAGTGACCTTGCGCCCCTCACTTGCCTATATGGTACACAAACGCATGCCTCACAACCTAGCCTGGAATATTAGGTGTCAAGAGAAGTGGGTAAAAGAATCAATATGTATTCTGTAGTGCAGGAGACTGGGCCGTTCATCTMTCCTCCATCATGAAAAACAGAGAAGTCTTCTACTCTTTGGTCATTAATTCAGATATAAATTCAGACGTAAAGTCTCAGAATCATTATCATACGTCTGATTTTATTACTCTAAATAAGTGCCCCCTACTTGCCTTTCGCCATAGGTTCTAGCCTATCGATGTACAATTCCCAACAAAATTAATTAAAAATGAGTTTTGATAAAGTACAGTGACTGCATAAATAGGCTGAACAGAACTTTCTCACTCGTCTTGCAGAGGGAGAGACACAATTTTGCTGCTTTTTCCTAAACAATCTATTTTCAGAGCTCACTAACATATAAACCTTTGTGAATATGAGAACTACTAAGCACTTTAAGATACTTAGTCCAAATGTGGCTGCTATAAGGGGACATTCATAGTCCCTCACCCGTTGACACCCGCAGAGACCGTTGAATTCTAAACAATATAATAGACATCTCAATAACCATCCAGTCATTTACTGCAGACAATAATACAAGTCTGATCCCTCTGCTAATGAAGACCTGTCGTGGTGACGAGACTGAGAATGAAGAGGCCAAAATATCTGCAACTTGTTTCAGTTAAGGCAGCAAGATCTGAATTTACTTTGGTAGATGGCTACTTGAAAAACACTGCAGATAATGCAGAGATGTTAAAATGGTGGAAACTCTTCTGGACACAAGTGCAAACATTATCAACTCACAATGTTCCCTGCTTAGCAGGCCATACAGAGCACTGGCACAGTGAGTACTGCTGCCTAAGTCAAGGATACAATCACTGGGAGAGTGCCTGGGGATGTAGTGATTTTTCACACATGCTTCATGCTTGGCTCCTTAGTAAATTTGAAGCCTGAGGCCAAGGCCCAGGCCCTTTTGCAGCTTCACCATGTGCRCCCTTACTAGCTATGCTTAGCAACGTTCATACTATGACAGCCTACAGCAGAACCTGAAGCCACCTTCTCCAAGCAGAATCTCTATGAGAAGGCAAACAGCATCAAAATTGCTTGCTGTTCCCTCCACCTGGAAGGAGTCCTCTCTGTTTCTCTCTGTGGAAAGAATAAAAAGATTTCATGATAGAAGAGATGAGGATGAAGAAAAAGTCTTGAAGATAAGCAATGGACAGCTGTTTTWATATATTAAGTCTGGATCAGTGCTACAGCTTGCACAGCTTTTCATTACGTTTGGTATCACGCCATACCGTAGTGCACGGACTCCCTCCGAGCCTGAACAACTACTCTGGTGGAGAACCAAGACTATTTTGAGCACTGGGATTTAGAAAGCAAATACTTCTGCTCTCTCCAAATCACTTGCTCACTAATGATTAACTTTGGAATCACTACTACGAATTAACAGAAGCATTTGAAATAGCCATAAAGCAAAGCTTGAAATAAAAACAAATAAACAAAAAAACCCAAAAAACCAACCAAACAAACAAAAAAACCCCAAAACACACCCCTATTTCCATTTCAACTTGTATTTCATCTTAGCAGTTATACACGTGCTGGTAGATATGCCAGAGAACCCCAGTAGTACCAGAACTAGTTTTACTAGCTTATATAACCTGTTGTTTAGCTGACTGAACAAATCTGTAGAGGTGTTTTTTAATATTTAAAAAGGAAGGAGAAAAAACCCTTTTCTTTCTCACATCCATCAATCCTCAGGACACTTAAATTATTTGCCTTCACTTTTTCATTTGGTGTTGTTATCAACTTAACCCCCCTTCCCAAACCAATTTGTGTAGTTACCTTGGTCAGTGTGAAGAATGAACAAACCATAAGGCCATCGTCATGTTCTGCCTGAAAAAAGGCACATATATATTTACCTCTCTCCCCCCTTGGGGTTTTTTGCCTACAGTGTCTACCTCATACCCACATTATGCTACTGTTCCAGTGATGCACTGGGTAGCAATTCATTAGAGAGTGGGTAGAAAAAGAGCATGAAGACTCCACAGCTGAGCACRGTTTCCCTGCTGCAGAAATGGAAACACAGGCTGCCTTTCCCTCACCAGCAGTCCCATCAAGAGGTGATCTGCATGAGCATATTGGTCCAGAAGAAGGAGCTGAAATTGTKGCAGAAGTCCAATTTCTTTCCATTACACTTCAAAAAGTGCATCCAGAGGAAGTTACACCACTTGATGACATTGGCAGTTGAAAATTTTCTTTTTGGGTCATGCTATATTTAACACAACTATGATTAACAGCATCAGTAAATTGGTAGGCCATTTTTCACCAACTTAGAGGTGGTTTTGTAGACCTTGAGGATGCTAACTGACACATACTGGCTGGATTCCTACCTGAAATAGTGTTTCTTTTTTTTTCCTCATCTGTACGTTACTGCAAATTGCATACCAGCCTAATGGTTTGTCAGGTCACACTGTCCTGCCATAAGGGGCATTGAATTTTGATTTGCATTCCACACTGACAGCATCATGACAGAGAGCTTACCATCTTGTCTTTCTAAAAATGTCTGCAAAAATCACAACGCAGTTTGTTGCTATTTTTATTATGATTTTGTCTGGTTACAGATAAGTTCTTCCTCCTCTTCCGGAAGTGGGGGGAGGGAGGGAGCATTTTGCTAATGCCTCTTTACTTTCAGGTTTTGCTAAGTTCAGCAGTCTTGCTGCAAGGCCTGATTTAGCTCTTAGTAAAATCAATGGACATGCTCCCGTTGATTGTTACAGAGACGRGTTAGAGTCACATTTAAAGATGGTGAAGATGTGTATTCTACTTCTCCCTCATCAAGAAACACCAGCTTGAAGAATATTAGACTTGTTTGAACCACACTGGATTTCAACTAAGTGGTATTAAGAGTTATCAGCTCAMACTTCTCTAAACAGCCACAGAGCTACTCTACTTTTCACTTTCCTGATGTGATACATGAAGTGGAATTTCATAGCCCTAGGCAACTGCAGAAGTCAGGGAACTTCCATAGAGTTCCCAGTAATGTTAATACAACTGTCTTGTAATGGATATTGGTGTGAAATCTGCACAGGAGAAATTCAGAAATAAACWGGATGCATAAACATTATAACTATTTGACTTGTTCCTATCAAATATGTTCAATATTTTTAAAGCTTTAAAAATATAGCCCCTTTATCTTATCACTTCCCTGTAACTTGCTATAAAGTATTCTTCCAATTTGTTAACTCTGAGTCTACCTGCACTTAAAATGCCCAGAGCTTGCAATCCCACAAAATAAGTTGATTTTAGGATTCTTTCCCCTTGACTGAGCTGTAAAACATCAGTTGATATTAGGTATTGCACAAAGCAAGAAGAACGAACAGGATGTAATGTGTGGTGGATTCTTGTTTTACAAGCTGAACAGCTACATTAAAAATCAGGTTCTTTTCACTCCTCCTTTATATCATTTTCCTGCTGGGCTTTTTCTTTTACTTGCCATGTGGTATCATTTCATGACATTTCACTTAGGAAAGTTTTTCAGCAACTCTTCTAACTTCTAGTTCCAAAGCAATCACAACTCCTTGCTTTCTAGCCCTTCTGTGCCAGTAGCAGCAAAATACTGCAGTTTTCTCGTCTCCTTCTCTCCTCTTTTCCTGTTACCATCCAAGTGAGTTACAGTTGAATTACCATACTCTACTGAACATCAAGGCAAGCACTGAGTCATTGGTTTTAATTCCCACTGGTTACAAAAAAATCTTATTCAGAAATTAATTTAATTCAGGCAGGAGAATCTCATCTGAACGCTGTATATTTCTTTTAAGTTTTTCTTGTCACTTTCTTCTGCCTGCTTTGCCCCTCCTTGACCCCCTTAGGAAAAATGAAGGTGGTCCCTATGGTAATGGAGCAGATCCCTGCACYGCTAATCAAACGGAATAATCACTTACACTATCTATAATGCAATATTAAAAGGGTCAATTAGATCATTACTATCTAAGAGGGTAACCTCTCAGTTTGATGGCATCCAGATTAAATGAATTATTCATGTTAACAAAACAAGTCAACTAAGGAGGGAAACCAATAATTTTCCTCAATAAACGACCTGAGCATCRTAGAAGCCAAAATGATTCATTCCCATTCAAAGACATGATTTTAAAACAACAACAAAAAAAACCAATCAGGGCCACTCTGAAAAGAAGCAGATAAATGAACAAGCAAGTCATTTTAAGCAGAAAAGAACCCAAGGCACTGTTACTTTAGGTGACAGTGCTGTGATCTCATAGGAAAGCTGACATCCCAATCAGAGAAAAAGCAGCAAGGGAGATCAGGAAGGAAATTCATTATATGGTTGTGATAGTATCTCCTGAAGGGCTCCCCTAAATTGAAGTGTAATGCACTGTTACACAGTTAAGGCATCCTCCCAGCCTCAGGTCTCTTCTTGCTTGTGCTTGCCATCCTTAAAATCTAAGTCRCTCTTACAAAATGATAAAAGTTATGGAGTTATGCACCTCTTAAAAATTATGTGTGCTTACCACTGTCATGATAAGATTTGTCTCCAGGCAGGCCAAACAAAGGAATGTATTTAGCTGCTGGGCACAGTGGTTACATAAATCGGGAAAAATTTGGGAAGAGTGAGAAAGAAAATGTCAGTCTCCCACACGACAGGTGATGTCCAAACTGCCAGACATAGGGATGAGGGAAGCGAGCCTTACAAGGAGYTAGCCTGAGACTCAGGATGGGAGGAAATGTATGAAGTACCTTCAGTCTGCCATTAATAATACCACCAGAAGGTTGATTCACAGCATCAGCTGGACACCACAGGGCTGGACTCTGCCAAAGTTTCATGTTGCCCTGATGAATGATTGAYGGAGGACAGGGGCTTAGACAATTCTGCTGGTTTGGAAGCGGAGGGAGTAAAGCCTGTAAATTGTCAGACATTAATGTCTGAGTCAAGAAGTTCAAAAGAATCGCCACCTTTTTTACCTCCAAATTCTATGCCTCATTTCTGTCACTACTGTTTTTCCAACCATAAAGTTAACTTCTTCACTGTACAACCTCTTGGATCATTTCTATATCTCTTCTTAAAAAACTCTCCGCATAAGTTTCTTCACAGTTGCAGAACACTATTTTATACTTTAAAAGAGACAYTAAATAGATCTGCAAAAGATATCCTTTAGTCTTTTCCGTCTTTTGCAATTCATGGAACAATTTCTACTTAAACCAGTTCAGTCTTCATATGTTCATATCTCTTGATTATAATTTCTACTCTGTGCCTTATATTCTATACTGGGTTACCACCTTCTGCTGCCATATTTGCAAACTCTGCCTAAGTTGTGGGCATCTGCCTTCAGCCTCCTTCATGAATGCTTCATGAGGTAAAAGACCTCATTTACATTTGGGTTATTATAATTGACATTTTTATCTGTCTCACATTGCAAACTGTCGTTTCTTGCTGACTGTCTCTCTGGCATCTTACTCAGCTAGCTTCAGCTCTTCTTCACCTTCTATATACAAGCTCTTATTCATAAACATCCAAACAGTAACATGACAGTTGATAGAATTGCTCTCTTCACTAGGGATGACATGTGTGTCAGCACTGTAGGACTCAGAGACTTAAAGGCCAAAGGGAACTTTATAAGTAACCTGAATGATTGACCACACAGCAAAATAACTGTCCAGAAGACAAGAATGCAAGAACAGCCACTTCAGATTTGTTCAAAGCCTGAGCCTAATATGCTGGCCAACTTTGAACATCCAGGGAGAAATACAAGAACCAGGCAAGTATACGAGATYATTCCCAGCAGTTTCTGCATTAGTCTACCACTCTGATTTTGACTAGCTTGAAAACCTTGCAATGTTGAGAGAAGGGCTATCTTCCCCTAACGCATGGTGTCATGACACGATTCTGGTTTTGTGACCTTGAATTTGAGAACATCTTTTCTAGGTGCTCTCACAGAACAAGTACTTAACAAGATTGTCATTTGCTACTTTTTCTCTCAATCCTACCCTCCAGCCATAAGAACGACTGAGTTAATGGAGAATTCAATCTCCAATAAGTATACCAGCCCTGGGGGGTTATGAAAAACATACGTGTTTAAATGAGAAAAGAARATTCACTTAAATCATAAAAGCAAATTAAATATAATTAAAGAAATACTGTCTTTGCAGTAGACTCCCCATTTTGATTCAGCTTCAAAGACTATTACTCCCCACATAATTAAAATGTGCAATCTGGTAACCATGAAAGGACTTGTTTTTCATACAGGTGGCAATTCTTCAAAGATCATTCCTTTTCTATTTTATGGTCACATACAACAGGACACACAGATAACATAAGGAATGCAGAGGACACCAGTGGCAATGAGCAAAGGTCTGAGCTTCCATAGATCCTACATTAATTTGGGCTACTGGGTTTGCAAAGAAGAAATCTTTCAGTTTGCTCATTTGATCACTCATGCGCAGTGGAGACTATCAAAGAGGAGTGAAAACTCGAATCTTTCTGTCGCCTGCAGTGGAGAATAAAAATCTTCATATTGCTTTCTAATGTTTGCCAACATATCAAACAAATATACCCAGGAAAATTTTGGGTAGAAGCCAGGATTCAAGCCAGGCACCCACTGTGTAACTGCAAGGAGAAGATACATGCATCATGAACAGAGCTGACTGGAAAAGGACAAATTTTTGTTAGTGGAGGTGGAAAGGCATGAGGAGAAGAGGGAGGAAACTATCTCTCTCTTTGGTCAGTTTTGGCATTTAAAACAATCTTTCTTTAGGGAAATATAAACTATGGCTCAATTCCAGAGATGGCAACATTCAGCACTAACAAGGTTTTTAGGTATGTATTTTCAAGAGGTAATTATCAGGTGCCCAAGTTCCTTACACAAATCATGTCCAGACTGCATCTAAGAATGGGACAGCTGCTTTATACTCTTCAGTGATTAGAGCTCTTGCCCAAGAATTACCTCCTTTGCTTGAGACAAGTCAAAACTTCCTTTCACCTCATAAGAAAGCAGACAAAACTCAGCAAAGACACTTCTTATCCCTACTTTAAAATCAGGTAACATTGCGCTGTTTTGTCTTATGAAGAGGTTTGGGCAGTCTTTGGATAAAATATGAAACAATGCTGGCAACATTGAAATAAAACAAGTGAATACCTTTTTCCCCCACTATGTACAGTATATTGGATACCAATACTTTCTTTTAAAAAGCACAGGCTGTTTTTTTTATAATGTTCCCTCTGCACAAGGGCCGTAGAGAATGTGAAATAAYATATTTCCCTCTACTAAACAACAGCCTTTTAGCTCAAATGGCAGTAATAAGTGCTTTTCAGCTTTAGATGTTCCTGATTCAACCCCAAGTCTGAGAACCAATTGGAGCCCATCACACTACACATCACTTTTTTTTTTTAAAGCRTTTTGGAACTGTCTGTAATCAATATTTATAGATTTAAATATAGTTGTTGGCAGTTCTTTGGGCCATTAAAGTGTTTGCTTTAGAGAACACTTTTCTTTTTCCCACTAGGCTCATTCAAAGATTATCAGCCAAAGAGAAACATCACTGGCTGTTGTATGATCAAATAAGCTGAGGGAGAACACTATGAGAGACTACTCAGTTAATAACACCTTTAGTAATGGAGATGTAAAAAATTTCCTTTTACTACTTCTGAATGTCCCTTAAGAACAAGCCAACAAGTGCAGCACCGTATCATAAAAGAAACAACAAACTGAGCTAAAGCTGCTGCTGCTGATCCATCACCTCACGTTACGGCTCTTAGGAGTGCACTGTTCCAGTAGTGTGGATAGAAAGCAACYGTGTGGTGATACTTGAGTTGATTAGAGGGGAAGCTTTGGGGGTAATGGCACCCAGCAATCAACCAAATTCCTGATAGTTCCTTGGAATTTTGTGGGCCTCATAAATAGTGATTGAATGGGAGAAGCAAACTCTCAGCACCTGTGTGAGATGAGATTTCCTTTGTGTCAACCTAAGCACACAAAACTCTGTGCTGGGTGCCACATCAACCTGTAAGAGGCACCTGGGAGAGACAGAAGTTCCCAGTTGGCAAGCTGTGTCTTGCCTCTCTGGTAAGCAACATCTCTTGATGATATTGTACTGGCATCCGCACTTCTAGTATGGGAAAGAAAACCAATATCTGAAATCATTGTAATGACTGGCCCTGATCTAATCTATCCTGATGGTGGTGCAGTACTATTCTTTGTAGCATTTTCCTCTACGATGATTTCTCATGCTCTCGTGACAGGCATTCCCTCCTTTTTATGGGCAAACCGTTACATGACCTCAGAGATCCTACTGTCAATACTATTTCCCTTATTCTTTTCATACTGGACTTCATCCCAAACCATTTGACACTCCCACAGATTSCAAGGACAAAGGAAAGGTTGGAGTAAGTTGGAACTGTAAGGACCAGAGGAAATGGCACAGAGGAAGCAACCCCAAAGGAAAAGAAGCAGCAGCAGTTGCCAATGGGCAGTACTGTTCTGGAAAGATGTAGGCATTAGCAATGATTAGCCATGAGCTTCTGACTGAGATTGGATTTGCACTGTGAAAACCCAAAAGAAGGGTAAATTTCCAGACCTCTGTCTCTCATTTTTCCCTTAATGCCTGTCACAACCTGCATGTACTCCCAGTATGTTCCCAGCAGCTATGGACATTTCTGTCCCATTTTTCACCACTATGCCTTTGCTGTTCAGCTCTCCATCCCCCAAGCATTATAGCTACAGCTCCTTTAAGAAAATACAGGACCTACAGTATGTGCATAAACACAAAGAATGTCTTTGGGAAGAACCACAGCAGTCACCTCCCTTGTTCCCAGAAAAGCTGCATAACAGCTCTCCCACCTAAACCAACACACACTGCCATAACCTCTGCATGGCTGATACTGAGCTTCGTCATCAGTGGTTCACCCTGTAAGAACCTCCAAATTCCAGAATTAAAGGAGTTTTAGTTCAGATGGTTTAGTAAACGTAACAGTGCAGTAAAGCACTGTAAAATGCTTAGGACATACACAGATGGTATCTGAAGTCAAACACTGAGTCCAGTGTTGGTCCATCTTCTTGAACCCTTTTCTTCCCTCTTCCTCTATCTTCACCACCCCGAGGTCTTTTTGTTCTAACCTACAACTCTTTCCCATTTCAGTGATCTAAGAGAACAGGAAGGAGGGAAACGGGGAAGGAAGAGGTCAGGAGGACTGCCTGAAAACAGACATGGGGAAAAAGAGAGAACAGAAATAACAGGGAGACAGAAGACATGAGAAACAGCAGCAGAAGGAATATTGATCCTGGACTATGTGGTCAAAAGGCCCTGCATCAGGCTTCAGAGGAGGGGAGATTGAGAACAAATGAGAGATCAGGTAGAGAGAACAGCTCTGGGAGTCCTTGCAAGAAACTGAGATCAAAGAAAGTAAAAAAGATGGGACAAGGAACAAAAGTGGAGAAGCAGACTACAATGAGCTGAACAAGTGAGCTGAAAACAGGGTGATGGGAATTAACCTCAGAAGTCCTCTGAGAGTAAAATGTTAAGTGATTGGACTATAAGAATTAATCTAGCATGGGAAGTTTAATGAACAGTCTGAACTATGTATGCAAAGAGGATAGGACTAGAAGAAGGAGACAGGGGTAAAGGACAGACCACACTAGGAGAGAACAAGGGAGAAGAGGATCAAGGTATGGGCAATTAGGTTTCAGGCCATAGGGGCACACATTCCTCAGGTAGTTAGAATTGGATACAAGATTCCTCAGTTTCAGTAGTCCTCTCCTGTATAAATAAAATGTATACTTCATCCCTCGCTAGCAATGACAAACTTTTACTGTTATCAGGTAACTCCAGCAGTAGAGGTAAATGTAGAGACTCCTAGCAAATGGTTGTGTGGGTATTTCTGATAAAATACAGAGAAATTTCTTATTTGTTTCAGCACGAGGGTATAATCTAGAAAATTATGTTTACAAGGTCATGATACATGACACGAATTCTGTCACATCAAGATCCCCAACAGTAGGAAAGGTGAAGATTAAATTTCTTCATAGACATTAGACATATGAACACAAACACTGGGCAAATGTTGCAGAAATTATGAGTGTCTTGATCTGAAACCAACAAAAGTCTCTAACAAATGAGATAGACACATGGAAATTCAGATTTCTCACCACTACCCAGTATCAATCAGCTCTTCTTTCAATATTCAAAGATTTTGAAGTGCACAAACACACTAGTGGTACCCCTGCCATCTAAAGGGACATGAAAGTAACTCCCTAGATATGGTTAGTCTTGTGTTTAAATTTGATCTGCTGTACAGTGCCTTTGCCTTTTAACTCATCATTAGCTCTCTAATCAATAATTTAAATATTGTTCCCTGGGAAAAAAATCATATCATAGTTACATTTGCTCATGCTGTTTATTGGCAAACATGTTGTGCAAGTCTTACAAAGTCAGCATGAGGGATTTATGTAAAACACTTAACGGAAAATGGCTGTAATTGTAGCTTTCCATTAACGAGCACAGACGTAACAAACAGACATCGTGCTGTGCAAACAGCAAGTCTTCTTTATATTTGATAGTACCATATAAGTAATTCATTTAGACATGATCTCAATTTATAGTAAGTGGGGGTATTCACTCTAAATCCAACGAGTGACTTTCACACAGCTGGTTCCTGGGGACCTGGTTTGGAGGCACGCTACATCTAAAGAGTATTGTATAGGGACTGTCTTAAGCAGTTTTTTCTTGATTACTTCCCTGTTCAGATTTCCAGTTAAAGGAATTATAACATTATCAAAGCTTCTGGCCAGCTTTGGTCCTTACCAAGAGAAGGGTTGAAAAGAAAGTGTGGCACTTTTTTCTCCTCTTTCTATTAAGCATACCACTGGCATGTTTTAGCTTTTGAATGTGTTTCTACCAAAGTCTTTTTCTTTCCAGACTGAGATGAAAATGTGTCAGTTCTCCTGCATCATCAACAGACAAATTAGGTCAAAATAGACAAATAGATCAAAAGTACTCTCACTTCATGTCAAAGCAAAGGCATCTGAAGTTACTCATGGTTTTTAAATTGCAAAGACAAATCTGTATATGATGATATCCCAGTTATTCATGATATGCCTGCTCCATGCAGCTCATTTAGTATTTTCCAGTCAGTACTATTGATCAGCTGCCAAAAGTATTTACTCTGTCTTCTTCTTAAGTTCATGACTACATCATTACCAAACAGGTTTTAATCCTCTTGTGAGACAAAGCCCACTGATACTGTACCAAAAGCTGATGGCAGTCAGCTGTATTTCTCTACTGTTTTTTTGCTTTGACAGCTCACTTCTACCAGAAGAACTGAGACAGATCTTTACTGATACAACTGTGACAGAGCTTTGCCTCTGTCTTAGTCTTCAAACTGATTGAGACAAAGATTACTTTGGCTAATGAGCAATTTTGTGTGTGTGTATTTGTGTATTTGTGTGTGTGTGTGTGTTTCAAAGACATATTCCAAGCAAATGAAAAACAAACAATGTTACATTCAAACAAGACAGCCAATTATAGTTTGTACAGTGCTCAGATAAATCCATGTTACAGTCAGAAAGGACCTAGATTAACGAATCACAGTATCTCCACCTCATACAGGTTTAAGACCCCCTCAATGTTTCTTTATTATATGTGATGGGCTGTTACTAGAAAAGCATCATAGTAGGGCAGGGAAAGCCCTGCAGGCTGGGACTTTCCAGAAACAAATAGGCTACATAGGGGATGAACCATTTACTTGCTCAATTGATATMCACACCAAGGACAGTATTCAAAGGAGTTTTAGATTTTATAGCTAAAGAGAAATGGAAAGCAGATGAAATACAACAGGACATACTGAAACGTCTCTTGATCAAACAGAGTTTGAAACTCAGGGAAAATCAGAACAGAAAAGATTCAGTGTGCTGCCTATCCTCTGACTCTGTCCAAGTTAATTGCAAGCTCCTGCTGATTTCAATAGGATCAGATTTTCTGATGGCACCAGTAGAGCAATTCATGGAAGATAATAGCCTGTCTTAGAGATACAAATGACTAAAACTTTAGATTAATATCTGTTCTCAAATAGTTTAAGCTGAATTTGAAGTCTCATAGACACTGTTAGCGCTAGGAACCYTTCACATCCATTACAAGTTGTATCATAACATTGCAGGTGCCTCCTTTGGCATTACGTCAGATTAGCATTTGTATTGCTCATTCATAGAAAACAACATTACCTTACCGGAAGCTTAAGCAGTACACACAAATATATGATATGGCTATAGCACAACGTTCTCTCTGAGGTAGTGCATCATTTCTGAGGGGAATGTTTCTCAAGAAAGAGTATGAATTTGAGCAGCAGGAGAATAACCTTATTAAAAAGAAATGAAAATTCTGTTTTTATTTGTATGTGCAGTACATTAGTGTTTTTTAAGAGAAAGTTTAAGAAATTGATTGCTCTAGTATTTATGCTTAACAAGACAGAAAAATATCAGGTCGTCTGAAATCTCTAATGAAAATCAGCCAGAAGCTCTTACCCAGAGCAAATTTTAACACCGCTCTGATCATTATTTGGCTGGCACAAGCATCAATGATCCATCAAATACCATTCATCTATGTGAAATAATCACAAGACGGTACATAAGACAGAGGTTCTGTGCGGGACATTTCCAAATTCTGACTCCTGGGGCTACAAGATGAACTGAATTTTTCTTCATTGCACACAGTAATTTTTCTCTTGTGTGCTATTTCTATTGCTACAGACAGATAACTACACTGTGATACAGTTGCCTATTGCTGTAGGCAGTACCTCAATCCATGAGGACTTTAGCAAGGATTCTCGTAAAGTGATGTGGAATGCTAGGAGCATGAAGTTTGTACAGCCTCTCCCACCACCCATCACCCTTCCCAAAAAGTTTTAACTTTCTTTAAAGCTGTCCTAGTCTGACCCGCATGCAATTTCATATAAAGTCAATAACGTCTTTCTGGTAATACACTGGGACAGCATAACGCTATTTCACATTCCTTCAAGATCTATATATGTATGCTGTATGGCTTCTTTCCTGTTTCTAAAAGAAGAAATTAATTTCAACCCATTCTAAAACTGATTTACCAAAGCTTAGCCCATACCTACATTTATCTGGATAGCCATACATTTCACTTCTGTTAACTAAAACAGTGTCCTTTCATAAGGTCAAACCTCCTGGTGCCATGGCCTCATTTACTCCATCAGYCAGCTTCATACTGCTCACCGTTATCATTTCACTCCATTCTGATGGCTTAAAGGGACCTTAAAACAAATGTAAATTGACCTTATTTCTAACCTGAGGCTTCTTTCTTTGCAATAAATGAGAATTGGGCCCATTCTATCCACTATTATCTTTTCTCTCCACACACAAACAGAGCCTGAGTTTGATCCTACAAACTTCCTACAAGGTTTGAATTCTTTGAACAATAAATGAAATTACATAGAATTTAAAAGGTAAAGACTTCCCAGAAAACAGGATCCCAGAAAACTTGCTGAAAAAGAAACTCCAGGAATAAGCTAAAGATAACTGGATTTACTTCAGGGCTGTGCAGTATTGGGTTTTTTCTCCTTTCTTTTCACTGTTATGACTTCAAAGTTCTTTAGGCAAATACTGTTAAAAATAAAACCAAACACTGAATAGCAGATCTCACCTGAGTTTTGGATACTGGAATAAAATGGCAGGGATTGCAAGAAGGTGTGGATGACCACTGTTCCAAAGTGGACATCCACGGGTTATTTGTGGGTTATCCTCTGCTCAGATACCATCCGTGAAACAAGTAGTGCCGCCTCTAAGGCCCACATGGATCTTCTCTCTGTCTACCATTTGAAGGACATATTTGCACTGAACAGCAAAGAGGCAGGTAAGTCAAGAGATTTCTGATGCTAAATGACATGATAATTAAATACATTTGACATGATAAAATAACTGATGCAAATTTTTTCAGGGTTAAGTTTTCTTTACAAGTGTGTGCCATGGCTACTTCACCACAAGACAAAGACTTTGAATTTAATTTCACTGTTGCTGGGTCATAACACAGTGGAACCTTCAGAACTACACCRCAGCATTTTTAGGCATTTTGATTCAGTCTTGAAGTACAAGGCAATATGTTGCAAGGAGCAAACATAAAGAATATTTTAACCSTTGAGGATACAAGCTTTTCAGTATGTATGAAACTATTTAAAATCCCGTATTGAACAGAAAATTGTGACTAAGAAAGAAGCAGCATTGGTCTAACTACTCTTCTCACATTTTCAGTCTTGAACAATGATGTRGTGATGAGTGGAAATTTTCCCTGGCTGATGTGATGCTCTGGTTGTCCTCTGGGCCATAAGAATTCATTTCTAATATTTTAACAATCATAACTTTAACACTTAGTAATACAGCTCTTCAGCACCTTAAAAAACCTCATTTGCAAAGTATATCATTCCCACGCAAGAGGGTGACACAACTTCGAAGTCACTTGGGCTTTAAAGAAAACAGTATCACATAGATAAAACAGGGAAGTTGTGCAACCCATGTGGCCCAGAACAGTAGCAGTATGTATGTCAGCTAACGCAGGGTAACTCTAGAAACTTGGCCAACACTTCATAGCCAGTCTAGTGCATCTACTTTGTCAGCCTCTCTACTAAAGATCCAGAAAATAAATTAGACACTTAGAACCCTGCCTGACACATTTGTAGTCCTGCAAAGGATAGGGAGGTGGAAGTGTTTAGTTTGAACTACGTTTTATTGCACACTGAAATTATGAAAAAAAAAGTAAAAGGACTGGATTCTGACTGCATGCTCATATTAGAATAACTTCACACTTGCTCTGATTTAATCCCAAAGTGAATAGAATATTAGCAACAAGCCACCATTCACTTACTGTGCTTACACAAGAGTGACTGTATTTTCAAATTTTTAGTATGTCCCTTAGGACCATTATTTTATTTCCACTCTCCTCTCTTTTTTCTTTCTCTTTCTGCAAATTTTAGGAAAGGACATTCTACGAAAGGATGTGACTCAGCCTGTCTCTTTTACCCTTTATGCAATTCATTCCTTTAGGAATGATAAGTTTTCACAGAAATGTTGCACTGGAACAACCTTTAAGTATGATCTAGTATAAACACCTGCACTGAGGTAGAATTTAAGCAAATACGCTGACTGTTTGATTCTAATGGGTAAAGACCCAATCCTGAAAACAGCTAAGGTCACTGCAACTTGTATTGACCTTAATAGATTATAAGCCTTGAGTCTGTAAATAGTAGTGTCTTCATACTTCCCACTTAGCGTTAAAACATAACCCAAGCAGCTGGTTCTATAAATGCTTCACTGGCGTAAATAAAGCAATTACCTTTGACAAAAATAACCTCAGCAAATTGGATTAAAATAGACCCTTTCACATGCAACACCACACAGGACAATGTCAAGTTATGAGTAGCACTTCATCAGTTTATTTTCACTCAGAATTATGCATTTTCTCTGTGTGTAATTGATCTCTCAACCCCCACTAAGAATATATCATCTTTCTGTGTGTCAAGCTCTTCTGAACTCCTGCACATATTATAGCTGAACATGCACAGAAATCCCTGTAGCGTCAAATAGTGCCTTGTCTATGACCTTAAGTACAGTGGGTGKTTTTTTTCCATTTCCTCTGCACTCTGCCTCCCAAATCCATCCCATATGCATTTCCCTGTCACCAGCTCATCAGATGTCCATGATAGCCACCTTTTTCGTTGTTCAACCAAATCCAGTTTCTACTAATTTCCGTATTTCTAGCCAGCCACTATGCAGTCCTGTAGGACTCGCACTAAAAATAAACCAAATTCAGACATTTCCTCAGTACTCCATAAGCATTATTTACAGCTTTTTTCCCCAAAGTTGAAAGATTTGTCATTCCCTACATCTTAATTCTTTCCTTTCTGTCTGAGATTGGACTCCACCTTTGAACCGAGGTGATTCCCTGAGCTATGGTGCTTTTTCTCCCAGAGCCACCAGAGTAATAGGAGACAGAAACAACAATTTTTTCATCAATAGCCAAACCATTACGAAAAGAAATCAGGTGAGGGCTGATGATATCAAACAGTATGGCAGCTATGCTTCTGCTCAACATTTTGGTTTTGTTCTTCTTGGAGAATTCCTTGGGCTAGCAAATGACATGAGGATTTCTCAACATTTATTCACATAGTGTTCTTGTCCTGGTAAGACCTTGCCCCTGTTGAAGCATTTCAAAATATACGGTAGCTACTCTGAAGAAGGGCATTTTGACTTAGTTATACTTTTTGTTTTATAGTGCTTTACAGGTCTTTCATCATCCTGACTCAATAGGAACGCAAATGCTAATGAACCACACATTGTGACACAGAAAAATCAAAGTGTACAATTGCTCTCTTTCATTTTTAGTTTTAGGGCAGATTATGTTTTATAAGACAACGTGAACCATTTCTGAAACCAATTATGATAATGAATTTTTAAAAATTTCAATATCTTTAGTAAGTTACCATGACATAAAGTGCTGCTACTAACCTTCTGCCATGCCAATTACTAAAGAAAAACATTTATTCCAGCAGGACTGTGGGTATGCAGGCCAATGGCTACAAAGAGGCCTTTTTGCCTTTAAGGTTCCCATTGAAAAAGAGGTCAAGACTAAGGCCAGGTCTTTGTTCATTGCAAAAGAACATGCTCTAATCACAGGATGACCAATGAACACAAGGTAAGCACAAGGAAGCCAAAGCATCTAAGTTTATCCACTAAGTAAATCTTATGCTATCTCCTTCCATAGAATGGATATAGTGCTGCCCTTTCAACTGGACTTTTTCTTTTGGGGTAGCTCATGTAATGACTAAGAGGTAAAAAAGGAAACTATTTTCTCTACTAATCAAAACAAGGCCCCAGAAATTATACCTGACAGCCTCACATCAAAGCAACAAAAGAGAACAATAGCAAAACACAATTCAAATACAGATGGACATTTTCTTCTTTCAGATGCAGCTTTGCAGAAAAGGACTTGGGGGTCCTGGAGGTCACCAGGTTGAACACGAGCCAGCAATGTGCCCTTGCTGCAAAGGTGGCAAATAGTATCCTGGTCTGCATTAGGCAAAGTATTGCCAGCAGGTCAAGGGAGGTGATCCTTCCCCTCTACTCGGCACTGGTGAGGCCACACCTGGAGTGTTGGGTCCAGTTCTGGGCTCTTCAGTACAAAAGAGAGATGGAGCTACTGGAGACAGTCCAGCACAGGGCCACTGTTATTAAGGAAGATTAAGGATTAAGGGAGACCGCAGCATCTCTCCTATGAAGAAAGGCTGAGAGAGCTGGGACTGTTCAGCCAGGAGACGAGAAGACTCAGGGGGATCTTATCAGTGTGTATAAATACATGAAGGTAGGGTGCAAAGAAGACAGAGCCAGGTTCTTTTCAGTGGTGCCCGGTGACAGGACAAGAGGCAATGGGCACAAACTGAAACACAGGAGGTTCCCCCTGAACACCAGGAAACACTTTTTCATTGTGAGGGTGACCGAGCACTGGCACAGGTTGCCCAGAGAGATGGTGGAATCTCCATCCTTAGAGACATTCATAAGCCAGTCTGGACATGGTCCTTAGGAAGTGGCTCTCRGAGGTCCTACTTGAGCAGTGCGGTTGGACCAGATGACTTCTAGAGGTCCCTTCATCCTCAACCATTCTCTGATTCAGTGATACATTGTYTGAAATTTCTGCTAAGCATTTCCTAAAGCAAGTGTGATATCAGATCGGGATTTAGGTCATTAACAGAGACAGTGAAGGATATGCCACTTCTCAATATCACACCCTTCAGTCTTGGTTTCAGTRTCACCAGCAGTTTAATCATCATAAGAAATGGATTAACCACTGAAAATTCATTTTAACATCTGTTTCCAATGACAACTCTAAACAACTCTTTTTATGACACTATATCCAGACCATTAAAAACAGGTGTTTTACGTTGACTGTCAAGAGAGTAGGAACCAGACACAGTAAAGGAAATAAAAGCAGTTTGGCCCAATTTGTATAGTTGCAACACTGAAAAGATGGGTATTTCATACAGAAGAGAGCATGACACTATCACTATTACAAGTTGCAGATAGAGCCTTACACAGAGAAAGACAGACTGACCCATACCTAAAGAGCTGGCGGAACCGTCATCTGGTGAAACCTATGTCTAATGCCGGTTTCACCAAAGACACAGTGATTATTATTCCATAGGCCTACACTTTGCCTTCAAGAGTTTTGTCTGTTTTATACAAGCTCCTCCTTTGTGAAAGAAAGTTGCATCCAATAACATAAACAGTTGTATTACACTTTGCTTTTGAAGCTGGCAATGGCTATGACAAATGAGTGATAGGAATATGTTATAGCTCTAGAATAAATGAAGTCCTTAACAGTGGTGATTATCAGTCTCACTCTGGTTTTCCTAACCAGCACTGACCTCATCCTTGCAAAGACACTTCAGAGATGCATCTGCMCTTAGCCAAATTTGCATTCTGGAGCTGCACAGATCATCCTCTGAACTTTCTCTTTTTAAACACAGGATCAGAAGCGATTGTAACTTCTTCMGCATATGGAAGGCATAGGCAAGTACAGGGTGCTACTTCTAGTTTCCATTTTCTATCATTCAGGACTACTAAGACATATAAGTGAGAGAAGAATTTAAGCTACAGCATAATTCTCCATCAAGTCAAAAACCGAAAATGCCCCTGACACAYTCAGCTTTTGAAACAGAAATGCTTCAGAGAGACATGCTAGTGCCACTGACAGTGTTGTTAGGATGGTTTCTCTGGTCCATGGTAGGATTTCTGTTCAACAGCAGCCTTCCTCCCACAGTGCAGGACCTCAGACCACCTTTCCACACATGGCATACTGCAGGCTTGAGGAATTTGGCTGAGTGACAGCTAAGCAGCCTCAACTTACCMTCCACCTTGCCAAGAAAGGAGGATAGCCTGGGTAGTCTTGTTTGCAGAGTGCTCGCTGAACCTGGGAGAACATAAATTGTCCACACACAGATATCTACCCACATCACTGGGACTACTGCATATGTGGAGTCTCAGAAAAACACAGAAGGAGAGAGAAATGTTTTTAAAAATTTTCATTTCATTCTATARTAGGATGAAACAAAATATGTGGATTTCTCTGTTTCCATGGAACTGAGCTGCTTTTTCTAGCTACCTTTATTTTCCAAAGATTGCAAGCCGTATGACTTTGAATTTTGTGCTTGAAATAGACAAAACAACTTCAATTAACATCTGATAAGGCTGGTTTTCAGCCAACATAGATTAATATTTTTGTGTTTTGTTAAAACACAGAGACTCTTGGCCTTTGCTTGTGTGATCAATCAATAATATTGGATAAAAATGGCTACAATCAAAGTTTCAAAATTTTCCTTATCCTTCCAAGCACTGTCAGCACTGGTGAGAATGATTGCTCCCTATTTGCACTATATTGTATACAGAGATGCATGTTTGTTCTTTTTAATTTACTGGGAAGTTCTACACCTCTGGTCTTGACATTTACTTGCTTTAGATAAATTACTCTGCCATAGACCCTTTAGGATTGGTTACTTGCTTTTCCACAGTGTGGTCAGATTGATAGTGACACAGTCTTACAAGGTAGCTCTTCTCACTAAATCATTGCGTGGGAGGAGTGCTAGAATCAACAGCCAGCAATATGTTATTGTGTTGGTTTCCTTCTGTCATGTACACTCACATTTTGAATAAAGATAGGTTTTATTATGCTTCAGTTGGACTTTAYGCACACATTTACATGGGTTACTAGTGATTATGTACGACCAATACAGATTATGTCTTTGAGGAAATATCTGCTGGGAAAAGCTCGAGACAGTTTATGGAGACATCCACAAAATAAGSGGCAAGAACAGGACTTCAACAGTTAGATCAAGACTCTAAAAAGCATGACGTTTTTATGCRATGCTTGCTCCCAACTCAGACATACACATAAGTGATTTTCAAAACTATGAGCAAGTGCCTGCTTCCATTTTCTTCCATGGAAGCTACTGGATGCTCAACACTGATAGAATTTATCCAACTATATGCTCCTATTTTTGACAATTCTTGGCTTAAATATTATAAGAGAAATTCAGCTAGGCTAAACTTTTCTATAGGCTAAATTTTTCTATAAGTTCTTAATTTAGAGAAGTTTTAATTTCAATATCTCAATAATAATAATGTGCAGAAATTTGTTTAGAGATAGAAAAAAAAATTTTCAATGACATATAATTATTCTTTCTCTACTTATAGCACTTGAAGTACCGAATGTCTCCAAACTTCCTCAAACAGCCTCTTTTTAAAAAATTCTTTTTATTTTAAAGAGACCATGTAGAATAAAAAGACTCCCTTTCTCCTCTCAGTCTGTTTCCTACATGACATTTTGCTCTCACCCAAACTACATTCAAGAAAGCAATTTTTCAACATTCTGGAAGGGAATGCTATATTTAACATGAATAGATGAACAGAGCTCAAATTGCAGTTTCTTGCAGGATAAATATATTTTCAGGATGGTTTGAGGGCTAACTTTGTTATTTAAGCCCAGAGCACCTCAGAAGAGTTTGTGATTGGCACAACTCATYTTTTTAAGCATTGCTTAGTTTAGATGCAGGCAGACATTTGATCAGCAAATGGTTGCAGCAACATAAGCCACGCAAGTATCACAGCTTAACTCAAATCGTTGCTCCCAATAGTTTAAATTCAGCTGGTGAAGTTTGCCCTGAATCAGACAAGGAAGACTTGGAAATGCCCTTCTGCTGATAGGCCAAAAGAGGTGATAAATTCCAGTAAAAGGACAACTGCAAACAAATTTTGATGAGGATTACATCTTTAGCCACCAGAAGCATCTGCTGAGTGAATGTATGTCTATGCCTTGGTAAGTTGTTTCTCTGTTCGGAATAGGGCATCATAATACTGGGATCATACTTTCAATGGGTGCTTTTCCATTGCTTCTAGCATAGACTTTAACATTAAAGCTGTTCAGGGACAGAGGAATCTGATTAGAAGACAGTGCAAATGGGAGCCTCTGTAGAAGGGAGTGGGAATGGCAATGATAAATCCCAGGGAGAAATTGGCCCTTGACATTTTGAGCGAGATGCTGGCCTTGATCAATAAAAAGCAAAGCCAACTGCAACTCACTGCATCGCAGTGAGACAGTCTGTCAGACGCTCAAGCTGTGCTTTCCTCAAACACCTACACATAGTTACAGATTTGCTCAGCTCTCTGGGTGCTCAAAACAAAGGCTCTTTCATGACAAAATTCTATCCAGAGGAACTTTTGCTATATCCATCAGCACAGACAAAGGTAGACAAGATTTATCTGATGTCTCATGGTGGTCAGCTAMTGAGGTTGTCCTGTTCTATCCTCTTTCTGAACAAGTATTCCCACAACAAGCAATGTGTTAAAAAGTATGGGGAGAATTAATCCTAGTTGAAAGATGGACTGGTGGGCTACATAGTCTTTCAAGGAGAAATCAGTTCTTAATTCTGTTCATCATCTGTGTCCTGCACCAAAACTTTGCCTTTGAAGCCAACAGATGCAGATATGAACTCCCGGCTCTTTGATGCATTTGAAATGAAAGAGGCAGAAAGACAGTGAATACCTTCTTATTTTTAGAACATTTCTTCAGAAAGTTAGAAACATATCTCAGTCCCCTTTTTAGTTACTGAGCTCTCCAGCAGTACCTGCTAATAGGATACTTTAGTTAATCTGGGACAAGAACAGGCCCTGCCAGCCAGCCTGTCCTTCTGTTCAAACTTTAATTAAAGGGAAAAGACACCTCTATTGCATTTTGTAGTTTAAGTTGTAGAAGCCAGTTACAATGCTAGTTATGGGACAGGTACTTGCTCTTTTGAAAGCACCAACAATGTTGTCTTCGTACTAGTTTAAAGAACTGCTTATTGCAGCCTAATAAGAGTAAATCACATTTCATCCTGAATAGTCTATAGTACACTCAGATATAGGGTGCTTTACATCATTGCCTTTGAATCCAGGCAGATACCAAGTGAAATGCAAGCTTGTTTGATTTCATTAAAACTATTTCATTTATCGTCTCTTTTTTTGCTGTAGAATAAAGCCACAGGTAAAAGTCCGTGTTTCTTTAGAACTCCATTGTAACATCTGAGACAACTACAGAGAATTGTCAGTCAAGTTTCTTTCCTGTAGCCTGGTTTTTCAGACAATGTACTAACCATTGGAACCATTACCAGCCTGACCATAATGTACATAATAAAGTATTAAATCATTAAACGTGTTGCTCAAGTAGATATTCTGATTCATAATGTGTGGAAATACACTGATTTCTCTGTGTGCAATTTTACCATTTCAGTCATATTTAAGTCTTCGCACTCACAAGCTATTCACAAGCATTGTAGGCTATTTTCTGTTATTCATCGGTCAGGAATGTTGTGTGTCTGGTAGAAAAATAAAAGAGGGAAGGAGAAGAGTGAAGTCTTGGATGAGAGTCCAGAGCAGAGATGAGGGAAGGAAAGGGAGGACTCACGGGACCGTGCCACCTTGGCAGGCGAATGTCTTCCTAAAAAAGGGGGAATTTCTCCCTCTACCTTTTGAAACCGTGTCATTATTCAATCSTGCTAGATGAGATGAAAAAGGCAGTCTCATTCTCAAGCCAAGATCTCACTGGAGAGTCTGGAGAGCCCCATGAGACCAAGCAGCAACATTAAAGATGTATTCACAGAACATTAACTATTTTTTTTATGCAGTAGGGCAGCAGGTATAAGGTAAAATTTAGCAAACCATGAGAAGCTGAAGACAGGATCTGATAATGGGAAATGTCCAAAAACTCTGCAAATAATAGGTGCTAACACCTCCATTTATAAAACTGATGCATRAAAGCTGCAACTGGCTGGCTGGAAGACATTGCCTTGCAAGGTGAGTGGCCAATATTGCCTTACTTCAGGGAGTCGGTGCATACAGAGTTGCAGAATGGTTGAGGTTGGAAGGGACCTCTGGAGATCGTCTAGTCCAACCCCCTGCTCAAAGCAGGATCATCTAGAGTAGGTTGCCCTGGGACTGTGTCCAGTTGGGTTTTGAATATCTCGAAGGATGGAGACTCCACAACCTCTCCATGCAACCTGGGCCAGTGTTCAACCACCCTCACAGTAGAAGTTTTTTCTTACAATGAAAGAATTTCCTGTGTTTCAACTTGTGTTTGCTGCATCTTGTCCTGTCACTGGGCACCACTGAGAAGAGTCATGCTCTGTCTTCATTACATCTTTCCATCAGACATTTGTAAGCAGTGATAAAATTTCCCTGCCCCAAGTCATCTCTTCTCTGAGCCAAATAATCCCAGCTCTGTCAGTCTCTCATCGTATGAGAGACAAACCATTCCTTTGATCATCCTTATGGCCCTACACTGGACTCACCCCAATAACTCCATGTCTKTCTTATGCTGGGGAGCACAGAACTGGATGCAGTACTCCACATGTGGCCTCACCAGTGCTGAGCATAGGGGAAGGATCGCCTCCCTCAATCTGCTGGCAACTCTCTTTGTAATGCAGCCCAGGACACTGTTGGCATTCTTTGCTGCAGGTGCACTTATGGTGCACTTATGCTGCAGGTGCACTTGCTGGCTTATGTTCAGTTTGTTGTCCACTGAGACCTGTAGGTTCTTCTCTGTAAAGCTGATTTCCAGCCAGTTGGCCCCCAGGCTGTACTGGTGCATGGGATTATTCCTCTCCAGGTGCAGAACTTTGCGTTTCCCTTCGTTGAACTTCTTGAAGCTGGTGTCAGCCCATTGCTCCAGCCTGTCAAGGTCCCTCTGAATGGCAATGTGACCATTTGCTGTATTGGCCACTTCTCCCAGTTTTGTATCATCAGCAAACTTGCTGAGGGTGCACTCYGTCCAGGTCATCAATGAAGAGGTTAAATACTATTGGACCCAGTATTGACTCTTGGGGTACTCCWCTAGTAACCAGCCTCCAGCTAGACTTTGTGCCTCTGATCACAACCTTCTATGCCTGGCAGTTCACCCTTTTTCCAATCCACCTTGCTGTCCACTTATCCAGTCCATATTTCATCAGCTTGTGTATGAGGATGTTATGGGAGACAGTGTTGAAAGCCTTACTAAAACTGAGAGAAAGAACATCCACTGTTCTCCCCTCATCTACCAAGCTAGTTAACTATTTCACCATAGAAGGTTCCCAGGTTGGTCCTGATATCTAACAGTGCCATGGGATTTTTTTGTTTTAACCGCAAGATGCCATTTTTGTCATAAGAACTCCCTGTTTTCATTATCTGCAGCATATTTTAGTTACTTGGGAAGACTCAGAAACAGAAAAATATGTTCACAAGAACATTTTTTTAAAGCCAAACATCACAGAAGCTCTCCCACAGTGTTTAGGCTTTGTACAGGGATGGTTTGTGATGTTGTCCATGCAGAGGTATAGTAAGTTTTATGAAAGATAAGAGTGAAAGTCTCATAAGYCAGAATGACACAAAGGCATTTCTAGTAAGTATAAACTCATCCCCAGACTTTTCCATCTGTTCTAATAGACAAATACATTTAAGAAAATCAGTCAGAGGAAATGTTTGTTGATGAGTAAAGGAACWTTCCCTCTATTACAACAATTCCTGTAGAAAATTACCCTACTAATAATTGCAGATCAGAAGAGAGAATTAGATATGGGTGCAACTATTTTTTTCATAAGTTAGGACTCATTGAACTACACTTGAGTGCAAAAGGCAACTGTAAACAAACTCTGTGCAAATGTTGGACAGAAAAAGGTCTGAGCTTTTGGGATTTCAATTTTATTTCACTATTACTTGGAGTCATCCATCAACAAGTACTTCTATGTTTGACAGTCACAGCATCCCTCATATCTGAACAAGTTGTCTATACTGTGATTGCTACTGGTTAGTAGCTGCTCTAAGTTTAAATACTCAGCTAGCTTTAAAATTAGCTATCTTAGAAATTAATGAAAGTTCAGCCACAAYAGAAGCAAGCTCTGCAAGGCCAGCTTCTTGCATGGTTTGTGCCATGTTGACATGCCTTTTAGACAAGTCATAAATGAAGCCAGGAAGGAGAACACCATAGAAACAAGTTTCAGTACAGTTCTGGCAGTTTTGCATATGTATTAAAATTCAGACTATTCTTGTTAACGCAGTTAAGTTTAARTACAGCTTGGAGAGAGCCATATGAGATGCATCCATTTCAGTGTTGCTAGGTGGCATGACCAGATATCCAGGAAGCAGAACAGCTTGTCTAACTGCCATCCATCTACTTATGCCTGTAAAATACATATGTGCTTGTCTGAGAGGGATGAGGCTGAACRGGACTGCCCACAGTTGGCAGAGACAAGCAGGACAGTACAGAAAAGCTTATATAGCTGTGTGTTGCTCTGCTGCTGGTAATCTGGGCATATTTTTCCTGAGATTGCATTCTGATTCACTTCCATCAACATCCAAGAAGGCTGTTAGCTCTCATATGGAGGTGAAAAGCCCTGCTGAAAGGCTACTCAAGGTGAAGGCCAGAACAATGTACTGCTGGAAAACTGAGATCAGGAGTACCTTTACAGTAGTCAGCAGCCCTAGATCAAGCCAAAACAGACCCAGTGTTATCAGTATGGAAACAAGCCCACAATGAAGTTACATAATGGGGTTTTAATCAATTCAGAACACAACTTATGTGATAGAATTAATTCATTTCTGCTGAGTGGCAATGGAATATCACAGCCCTTTTTTCTTGAGTTGTCAGCTAGAAACTACTAAAACCAACTCCAGAGTACCGAGGTTATGCAGATCCTGACTTACAATGATGAGGTAGACATAAAAAAGTGGAAATCAAACACATCATAAGCAATGGCAATGTCATCTTATATCTTCTAGAAAGAACATAGAAAGGCAAATCCAGCAAAACTTCCCATACCAATACCTTTTTAGAACCTGCTGACAGTAAAGCCAAGGAAAAAATTGGACTTTGGAACCAGATCAAAGCTGTATTTTATAAAAAACTGTGAAAACAAATAGGACCTGACTTCCCAAAGAAATCAGTGGAAGAGTTCTTATTATCTTTGATGGGACCCCCATGCTTGTCTATAAAAACCACSAGCAAATAGCCACGAGATTTGAGCCATAGCTCATTCTTACCTCCTCTCCMCACAGGCTTCCTAAAGGCATGTAGCAAGCTGGGCAGGGAGAGGACAGTTCATTGCATAGGCCTCTGCCTCAGCACCTTTTGTGTATCTGATTCCCCAGGCAAGTTTCCTGATGTCCTCATGTATGCATGTATGATGCATCTTCATCTTTTTGTTTTAACAATTCATCATATACCTTACAGAAGAGACTATATGCTTTTTTCCCACTAATTAATTAAAAGGGTCTTAAGATAGGCTACTTCATTTTTCCACTAAACTGACATACATTATCTTATTAACTTTGAACAACATAAACAAGGTATTATAAGTATTTTTACACTTAAATAACTCAAATGATTGCCACTGTGTGCCATTAAACTGAGGGTCTTTTTAATATACTCTAAGACTTTTTCACATAATGAGCTTTGAAAGGTAACACATAATTTTCAAGATGAGTTATCATCTTTGTGTCAAGGGCTGGTTCATGAAAGAAAAGTGATTACTCTTCCTATGGTAATTTGCTAGAATTCTTTCAAAAAAAGCTGAATCCTATCAAAGCTCTTACTGTTCTGACACACAGATCTCTGTTGGCAACATTATTCTGAGAAAAAGGTATGTAGTGTTGATACAAACATCGGGAAGGAAACTGTGTTTCAGGTCAGTGAAACAGTAAGATAAGGTCACAAAAGGGATTCCCTTCGATACAAGAACTTGTGAGGTAGATTCAAGGCATCCCAAGCAAAAATCCCTATTTAGTCATGCTCACATATGCCATAGAGTCACGACGTGTCACTCAGAGAAATGAAAGTGAGATCATCTGTSTCTGTTATTTTTTGGATATATAATTGATAAAGCTTACTGCAATGCCTTACAGTGACCGTGAAGCCAGACTCAAGCCAGGACTGGCTGAATAAGGAATTTGATGGATATTTAAATCAAGAAATGTTAGGCACGGAGAGAAGAGAAATCACCTACTTCCCCACCAGATCTTGTGATGTTTTATACCTAATAACTAGGACCAARGAAGCAAAATCCCACATGAACAAGCACAGCCCATATAAACCAAGAGTGGCTCTTGTCAGTGTAGATTAAAAAGCACATAGATACCAATGCTCCTCTATTTCTCAAAAAGAGATAGAGAAAGGTACATGAGGCATCTCAGTCAACAGAAACAGGAGAGGTACCTTCTAAGATCAGAATTCCATCTTCATTAAAGAACTGGAGTGCTCAGTGGTTTAACTGAACAGATAGTGTCCAATAGGCTTTACTTCCGAAAGACTGGATCCCTGACCAGCAACCTGCATTCTCTCATGGCATTACAACTTTTTTAGCTGAATGAGGCAGATTGTCTTAGAGCTAAATGAATTTACAGGTAATTAATACTCATACTTTCCATGAATATATATCTGTGTGTGTTCATTTCCCTCCCCGCCCGTATTTTGTAGATCAGTTCTGATCAAAACTGACAGGGTATTGCAAACCTCCATGTTCATTGCTGCATGAGGAGGGGCAGCCAAAGAAAAAAATCATTAGAGTCCTCATTGCGAGAAAGCAGGTAGCATGGGTTCCCTTTTTATTAGACATCTGAGAATCTATCCTCAGACACATAGCCYATACCCCCTCCCAGGTAGCGCATCCACAAGAAACCAGGTTTCCTTCATTCCCCGGCTCACAAAACCGCTGGTCTGATTTGGAGATTAAATACAGCCCACTACTTGATTTATCCATTACATAGTCAATATTGCTGCAATGTAAGTTCCAGTAAGAGGGCTATTTTGTTGACATTTTCCGGGTAAATTACAGAAGAACCCAGTGTTAACTGCCAACAGAGACTCAGAGTGCATGTTCTCACCTCCTGAGACTCCAGCATCAAATGAATGCACTTTCCAGACCTAAAGGAAGGGCTCAGTGGGGACTAATGCAAACTCATGTGAACTCACATAGCAGTAAAAGGATCCACACAAATAGATAAAGTCCTTTATAAATAGGCTTGATTGTTCATGATGCCCTTGCCACCCATATGTTAGCTATTGAGCAGTTCTATTAAGTGTATCAGTATTCTCACTGGGCTGCTACAAAGATATTAAAGAAACCTACTTGGGGCCATAAGGTGGTCTGAACTGGACAGGCAATAAAACACTGTAGTGCTCTTACTAGGCCAAATAACTCACTCAGCACCTGCAAACAAATAATATAAAAAGTGATTATTTCTATTCCTAACAAGGGGAAATTTGAAGGATTAGCAAAGACTTTCTTGCTGAATATCAATACTTGCTGCAGCATGTCACTAATGTGCTTCAGAGCAGGTCTGTCCTACCAGCAAAATAGCTTTGTTCTTAGTTCACAAAGTACTGTTAATAACAAATGTTTATTAGAGCAGCAGCAAATGGCTTCCTGGAGKTTTTTTCTTATCTTTTAATAGAGGAAATTTTAGTCTCTTTTTGTTCAAATTCACACAGAAAAATTAGGAGCATTAAACACATTCAATAGCGTTCATTCATGTGCAGCTTTATAAAGAGATTTGACAAAATCTCACACTGGGAKATTGTCTCTTTTGACTACGCGGAGGCTCTGCAGCACGTACTGCGTTTCCCTTTAGGTAATATCACTGTCAACCTTGTCTGCACACAGTCAGACCTATAAAAGAAGGTTGGCACTGGTAACCTGGCAGGGCAAAGGTGCCTCCTCCCCCCTGCTGCTCCTTTCAGTGCAACGAAGGATGTTTCAATCTGTCAACTCTTACCTTCCTAGGACCAGGACGGAGCATTTTATGATAGCCACAGCACAAAAATTCCTTAGTTGCATTCTTCTGGCAAGCTCCATTTTGACCAGCTGTTTCATAGGACAGTCTGCTCTACAAAAGGTCAGGGCATCAAGACTTTATTTATCGCTACAGGGACCAAGAATTATAAAAACATCTCTTATACATCTCTTTTTTTGTGGCCAAGAAGCCTGCCTGCAGTAGCTGCTTCTCCCACTCTGTTTATTAGGACCACAGGTCTTGGAAACACACAGCATCCTCTTTCCATTATCAAATTGGCTAGATGGGACAGGAAACCAGTCAAAACAGCAGGGAAGGACAGACTGTGACATTTCCAGAATACCCACAGATAGCTGAGATAAAGAGGAAGAGATGAYACAGCAAACAGGCATGCAATTGCATTAGTTGGGTTGGTGCTGAGTGGTCGTTACTGGTGCTATTTTCTATTTAGAAAACTACCATATTCTAATGATAAAGCCTATCTCCTCTCCATTACAGAGCAATTGCGAAAATACAAAGCATCTGCCCTACCGTTAAATTTGGCTTTTGGTTTTAACTTTTTTTCTACTTTGGTAAAGCTATGCAAGCAAGGATCCCTGCACTTCAAAATATGGCAGGTCCTCTGCTTTTTAGGATTTGTCTCTGCATTCGAATTCTTGCCAGTAAGCAGCATTTATGCTTGAAATTTCTAATGAGGTGTTTAGGACTCAAATGATGACAGGTGTTATTTGTATTTTAATGGTAGTGATTATGTTTGTTTGACAGAAATTTACTGTAACGGGGATACAGGGGAGCCTTGTCGTCACCAAATACTACYGCTGCTGCGTATATGTCTCCTTTTCCATCTATGTTCAGGTCATTGTCTGCCTGTGGATCAAGCAATTTTTGTCCTGGGACAGAAAGAGTCTCTATAAGTGAGCCTGAAAAGTCATATATAGCTCCAGGAAGATGTATACAGAACAATTCTCCACCCTCTCACCTTCACTGTGGGAAAGAATTGGGCTTGACTGCCAGTATTGCTGTCATGTCAGAACTCAGTTTAGTTCCACCTGTGCTTGCCAAAGGCTTATCTGTATCCAACTCTAGACTTGAACATCCTCAGATTTAAAGGAACTTTAGATCAGTGCTTTGTATCCAAGATCATATCATACTACTATGCTGCCACTTCAGAAAGTCCATCATATCAGGTTCACTGTACGTACAGAAAGAATAAAGAATTCATTAAATCAATATGCCTTCTACCACAGCCATGCAGTGCTACAGTATAGTAGCTTCATATTAATGTCCTAATCATAAATACTTTAAAAGGATTTATGAATGTTTAATACACAGTTTAATGATTAATCAATCCTTGGATTTTTAAAGTCCAGAAAGTCTGTAGCTTTGTTATAGGTTTGTTCTGCTATACCTACAACTGATACAATGTATAGTCCTCAGGTTTGTAACATCTATTATTTGTGTATTTGTCATTGGTAAAGCATTTAGAAATGAAACTTCGATATAATATTAAAACTGAGAACCTACTCTATACAGGTTCCTTCACCACATCTTTATTATACTGGTATCAAAGTCCTACCATTTCATGCCTCACATCGCCACTTCACTCTCTCTCTCTCCCCCCTTAGGGAAGAGTGTTTGTCAGTGCAGCATTCTGGTTTTCAATGAGAATTTATTCACTTTCTCTCCTGCAAATCTTAAAGACCATCAAGAGAGAGACTTGTATTGTTTCCTGCTCAATCTGTTCCTTATCACTTTGACGTATGTGGAAATCCATAACAAAGTAAAAGCCCTGTCCTTATAACACCATTATCTCTTGCCATACAGTGCTACTCTTAAACGTGAGATGAATTCTGACAGTGCATGTGCAGACACAGCTCCCGCTGGGAAACTAATGTTCACATACAAGTTAAAACAGTTGGCAATTCTGAATTTTTTATGATAGCCATGAGAAGTTTACTCCCGTTAACTTCCTCATCACAGAAAGAAGGTAGTACTGACACTTTGTTCCGGGATTTTGATCAAGCTTCACCTCTATTAGTTAAACACCCTCATAAATCACAAGACCAGATTATAAAAGTTGCTACACAGACATAATGGCCATTGTGAAGCATTTGTAGTATTGTACAACAGCCTCATTTTTTAAAAAACAGCAATGCAAAGCCCATGTTATATGAAGAGTGAACTGGTTAATGGAGAAACGTTAAAAASTAGAAATCAGTGGGAAGCCAGCCTCCAACGGAGGTATTGTCTAAAAGGATCTTGTGAGGATCAGACTGAGTCTTTATTACAGATMTAAAAAGCACATCTGCTAAAACTGTGTAGATGGCAAAGATTAACAGAGTTCTATAAAGTGGTGGGCTGTATTGTGAAGAGACTCAGACAAGCAACTGAGCAGAGCTCTTACCACGGTTGGGGCAGAGGGCTAATGTGACCAGTAAGGACCCTGGGGTCCAAGCAATGGTTTTACCTTTGTGTACAACATCAGTTAGGTGATTAGCGCTGAAGTATTGTGTTCTTTTCCTTGGTTTTTTTTAGGACATAGAAGATAATAAAATCATAGAATGATCTCATAAATTCATTTATAAATTGAGGGAAATACCTTGCAGTGAAAGACCTATAGTATACATTTTGTCTACTACACTGTGGTTGGCTCTCACAGAAACTAATGAGCACAAAATGAAGCTCAAGGCCCAAATTTGTATCTGTGAAGAGTATTAACACCTGGAATAAACTAAAGGAGGCGTCAGACTCTATGTTTCAGAGTCATTTTGACAAAAACTAGATGATGTTTGGAGGAMACGCTATGGCTAAGCTCTTCAACTCAGTTCAATTGGTGATGATTTATGGACTAATATACTCAAGAGGTTAGACTAAATAATCTAATGGTCCCGTCTCACCTTGAATTCTTCACATTCCTCTTTACAGCAAGAAGAATGGTTTCAAAGATTAAAATACCAATGGATAACATTGTCACAGCCCTTATTTGCTTGTACAAGGATATATAGCCCCATCTCTAACTCCTCATAGCTGCAGTAAGTCTTAATCTGGTAGAGGAATAAGCTGCCTGTCTCTTGCAAGAGAACAGAAAAGGAGAAAAATGTTTCAGCTGTCTTCCCCTCTTATGCAAGACTGGATGAGGACAGTCACAGGAAGCTGTAAACTTCTCCTCATTAATGGAAGAGGACATTTGGGCTCAAGGCAGGAAAACACCCTTCAAAAAGGCAGTCATGCAAAAGGCTGCAGTAGACTGACTGCTGCATTTTCCCTTCTGAGGATTGTCCTTTTACAAAGCAAACACACCATCTCCCACTTCAGGTGCTCTATATAGTTACATACTGTGTCCTCACACTCCTAGAGCTCCATGCTGTGAGGTGCTGAATGTCCCTCACAACTCTGAAAGATGCAGAGTGTGCAGCGCTGAAACCTAAGGACCAAGTCTGGGTATCCAAATTTCAGCAACAGTCCTCTGCAAAGTTTCCAAAAGCCACATATCCAAAGTTCTTGAAACCAAGTTGAAGGTACAGTCATGGATCCTATTAGAGACTTTTATGGTTAAGTATGAGATTTCTTACCATTTAGAGCACACTAATGACAGAAAACACCACATTAGATTAAGATAATGTTTTCCTGGCAGTTATAATTACAGAAAACAAATAATCACTCCCTGTTGTCAAATAAACAAGGCAGTATATCAAAGACATTTCTTTTTACACTAATATAATGGCTAAGACAAGGACTTAGCCTAGTGCTCGGCTGTTGAGCCACAGTTTAATTTGCAAAGGTGTCAGGTTTTCCTCTTAGAATGATCTYTAGGCTGTTCTGACAAGTCAGAGGCGCTGACAGTTCACTAAGTGTGTAATTGCCCACTTACCCTCTTCAGTGAGGTGTTTAGAACATTGATCTTTCCCTTTACTTGCCTTGAAGGGAACTTGAGGTTCCCTTTTCCCATTGCTAGAATGCTACCTGCAAGGTAAGATAGTCAGTTAAAAGTAYTATAAGGAAATAGAGGAAAGTAGAGCAAAGGCAGCATTGCTTCATAAGGCTCTGCATGTATACACATAGCAAAACACACACAGATCACATATGCGCTCCCTGAAGGAGCAGAGAACAGCAAAATATAGTCTGCATCTATCTACCACATCTATCTGTTCACAGATGGTTCAAAACATCCATGACTAAACATGACTGGAGCTACCAGATTTTCTGTTTAACTATAGCATACTGTAGCACACAAGAATCTCAAAACCAAAATCTGTTCTTGAGATACTTTTGAGATTCAAAGTTCATTTTTTCCTTTCCCGCTTTATTTTCCCACAATTTCCTAGGTAAAAAGTTGTGAGGAAAAAAGCACAAAAATATTTCTAAATTACTTTGATAAGAATTTCTATCCCCTTCCCTGATGTAAAAAACAAACAAACAAACAAAAAAAAAAAAAGGAGAGATGGCAAGGAGGAAATAGCAATATCCAAAAATATCTAAATGAGAGATTTCTATTGGAAATCAAATGAAAAATATATTCATGTTCTTGGTTAGTCACTTTAAATGTCTGAGGATTATTGTCTCTGATTATTCTTATGAACTCCTCTACAATATTGATTAAACAACTGTTGACTTCCAGTCTTTGTTGTAGTTCTTTAATGCATGGCTTTGATCTTTGTGAGATGCTGCGTATCTGTGGGTTGGAATGCAGGTGGATGTCAGCTCTATGCTCAGATCAATCTTTAAGTGGAACAGAAGTAATTAGGACAATAARTCAACCACAGAAAGCAGATTAATCTAATATAGTAATGGGGTCTAATTTTTAAAAGATTACTTCARTCTTCTTGTAGCGCTTTTTTTGCATCTCTCATTCACACAGCAGCAAAATTAGATTGATATTAAAGTAACATGAAAATGCTTAAAGATTGAGGTCCTATAGGAGCTGACAGATTCACTCTTACAAAACTCAWAGCTTAACCTTAGGTCAAACACCATGACTAAAACTTGCATAACAGTAACACTTTGAACACCTACAGAGATTTTGCCATGCTCTTAACTGTGTGAAGGCATTACCTCTCAAGGTCAGGAGGATCGGCCTTTTCTCCTTAAAAGTTTCTTTAGCAAAATAGTCAAGGAGTGTTATGGAAGCCAATGGCCATTATTGAAGTGTCTTCATCCAGATGGATGTTTGGAAAGACATCAATTCCCCTTGCTCTAGACCTTTGCACTGCGTGCTCAGTGTTGTGTTCACCATCCCCTCTGCCAAATCTGTCTGCCACATATGGTGGGGATCACAGAATCCTGAAAATTCAGCAACTCTCACATCAAGCCACAAGCTGTCACTGATACAGAGGCTAAACAGAGCTTTTACGAAAAGCTGCACATCTGGAAAGCCTGGAATCATTGATTCATAAGTGAGTACATCAAAGTTAGCTAGGTTATAATAGAAAAACATTGGAGCTTTAACAGAGACCCATCCCTGGAAATACTAGCTGGACTTCATATCCACGATTCTTATCTCCAGGTGATATTCATGTAAACTGAGTATTTGGGAATCTTATAGGAAAATGTTATATACTGGACATGTTACTGGCAATGCAGTTTTAAAGGTTTATATGTAGCAATAATGAATTATATAAACCACATATGATACGAACCACATGTATCTATACAAACACACATTCATTTTCCTATTTTTTTTTTTTTTTAGGCAATCTAGGTGTTATGGACGCCTTTGCCATTGAGGGGCTCTTGTATATATTGCCAGACATTTTACTCACAGTCCTAAAACCAGTTCAGTATCTTGTTAGCATTCTGACAGCAGACAAAATTTGATGTCTAAAGAATATAAGAACAGGGCAAGTACATTGCTATACTTCTCTTCGGAACAATTTCCCCAACTCTTACAGTCCGTAGCTTAAATACTTCCTGAGCCAGAGGTGTTTTTTAAATATTCAGTTGCTATCAGTGTTCTTTTGCTCAGCGGACTTTTCCGGTTTCCCAGTTCCACAGCTTAGCTTCACATTGGATAAAGAATCACCTCCTTTTACTTTGAACCTGGCAACTGTTAGTTTCATTTGATGCTCCTCTATTTCTTTTACTGGAGAAGGCAGTGAATAACTGATCGCTCTTCATCCTCTCCATGCCACTCGCTATGGAAATCAAAATCACAACTTACACTGGCAAAAGGGCCAGGAACCAAACAGACATCATGATCTAAGTCTGCTCTCTTGACATCCAGGTTGAGGAACATGACATACAGCTTTTCCAGATTGTTTCCTGAACCTAATCTTTCTGAACAGCAGCTGTACTGGAGTAATGTACCCAAGTATCTCTTCCAGCAACCTGTTGTTGTCAGTAGCTACAACAGGATGCTTAGGGAAAAGTACAAAAATATGGCAAGCATTTCTCTCTCATATGCTTTTAGCTTCTAGCAGTCTTTACTTCTAACCTGAGAGTTGTGGTGAACGGAGTTAAATCCAGTTGGCGTCTGGTCACAAGCGGTGTTCCCCAGGGCTCAGTTTTGGGGCCGGTCTTGTTTAATATCTTTATCAATTATCTGGACGAGGGGATCGATTGCACCCTCAGTAATTTTGCAGACAATACCAAGTTGGGCAGGAGTGTTGATCTGCCTGAGGGTAGGAAGGCTCTGCAGAGGGATCTGGACAGGCTGGATCGAGGGGCTGAGGCCAATCGTATGAAGTTCAACAAGGCCAAGTGCCGGGTCCTGCACTTGGGTCACAACAACCCCAGGCAACGCTACAGGCTTGGGGAGGAGTGGCTGGAAAGCTGCCGGGCGGAAAAGGACCTGGGGGTGCTGGTCGACAGCTGGCTGAACATGAGCTGGCAGTGTGCCCAGGTGGCCAAGAAGGCCAACGGCATCCTGGCCTGTATCAGGAATAGTGTGGCCAGCAGGAGTAGGGAGGTGATCGTGCCCCTGTACTCGGCACTGGTGAGGCCGCACCTCGAATACTGTGTTCAGTTTTGGGCCCCTCACTACAAGAAGGACATTGAGGTGCTGGAGTGTGTCCAGAGAAGGGCAACGAAGCTGGTGAAAGGTCTGGAAAACAAGTCTTATGAGGAGCGGCTGAGGGAGCTGGGGTTGTTTAGCCTGGAGAAAAGGAGGCTGAGGGGAGACCTTATTGCTCTCTACAACTACCTGAAAGGAGGCTGTAGCAAGGCGGGTGTTGGTCTCTTCTCCCAAGTAACTAGCGATAGGACAAGAGGAAATGGCCTCATGTTGCGCCAGGGGAGGTTTAGATTGGACATTAGGAAAAATTTCTTCACTGAAAGGGTAATCAGGCATTGGAACAGGTTGCCCAGGAAAGTGGTGGAGTCACCATCGCTGGAGGCGTTCAAAAAACGTGTAGATGTGGCACTTAGGGACATGGTTTAGTGGGCATGGTGGTGTTGGGCTGACGGCTGGACTTCATGATCTTAGAGGTCTTTTCCAACCTTTAATGATTCTATGATTCTATGATGGGGTAGTAATTGTGGTGATATCAATACACCCATTATGCTAGATCCAGAAGCACTTCACACACTGTGGGTTGCCATAGTGAGTTTATGGCACATAGAACAGACACGTGTAGGTGGCAGATGAGAGCAGAACCAGTACTCCTGAATGCAGAGCTGTTTGCTTTTCCTGCACTGTGCAGTCAGCTCTGCACAGCTTAACTGGGGCGGGGAGAGGGGGAGAGAGAGAGAGAGAGAGAGAGAGAGATGATAAATTTTGTTTGAAGGAAACTACTTTGTGCCCATAAATAAGATTTTTTTGCTTCTATGAAGGGTCAATCAATTCTGAGGCATCTAGAAATGTGCAGAATGGGTTGTTTCAAACTCAGCGTTAACTTGCAGGATTGCAGGAACCAACAAATATTTTTTAATTAACATGTCCAACTTATTCATGCAACTACTTCGTGCACAGGCATAAAATACCAATTTTGAATTCTCATAATCAACTCCAAAAAAGGAGCAACCCACATAAATTGACAGTACGAAAGAAGAGTTTGCTAGCACATTCACACTGAATGAGCCGCTGATAAGAAACCTGGTACAGAATTTGTCCACGAGAGCATACTTCCATAGGAATGTTATTTACAGTGAACCTCATTAAAAGTTGTTCACATTCAAAGGATGTCTTACTCTCAATTCTAAGCTGCCATATTTACCATCTGGGGTGCATAGCTCTGACAATTTTGTACTCTATCTATTGGCACTTGATTTTTTTTAAAATATCACTAAGCAATATCTTACAAGCATTTTCATTCTCAGCATAGCTGCACCCATATTCAAAGACAACATGCTTTGTGCCTTCTCCTGGAAAAAACAGCTTCAGCATTTCTTGCAGCTCTATTTAATCTAAAATATATCATTTTAAACTGAAAGTCCTTTTTTGCTACTGAATAGAAAAAAAGACAGAGATGAGAAATTTGACTTTTTTTTTCGGGTTTCTGTCAGGATTTTTCAGGAGTTTTAATAATCATTAGAGGAAGCTTGCAAATTATATCCAGAAAAGAAGTCCCTGGAGTTAATCAGAAACAACTCCACTGAAATATTTGTTTGTCAAAGAACCTTAATGTTTATGTTTTCATATAAAGAAACCTAAAGATCCCTGCTGGAGGTGAATTTTAATTGCCACTAATTTTGCTAAAGAATTTCTCTATCTTGCTATTTAGTTCTTTTCCACTACAACTGCCATCCATCTAAAGCTGACTTGCTACAGCTCATCAGGATTCTTAAGCAACAACAGACATACAGACTTCATAAATCAGAACTCATTTATTCAGGTTGTGTGCACTTCCAGTTCTAAAATATTAAAGCAGGACCTGTAGACAGGTGAACAGTTAAAGAAGAAACTAAAAAAAACCCAAGAAATTAGACGCTGCTCAAATCAAATCACACAAACTCTAGGGCCCAGAGTATACTGAAATCATTTAAAATTTGCATAAGTCCTACCTTTTGTCAGTGGTGCTCTCATCGCAGCTGTCCCACTGAAAGGCCTCACCTATAGCCTAATCCACCATGGCATCACTCTTAATTCCTGTAGCTTCAGCAGTTGCTCGATGTTCATAAATGTGGTGCAGATCAGTTCCTTCAGAGAAAATTCTCATCCTTCTCCCACAAAAAAAGTGAATCCTCCTTGTTTATCTGAGTCCAACTTTGATTTCTTAGTGAACATAAAATTCCACTGAACAAATCTACAGCTACCACTGGAAATTTGACAGTGAAGGTGGAAAAGGTTGGCCAAAAGTGGTCAAATTCTGTAGCATCCTGCCCTCCAGATAGGGACCCTTCCAAAGAAGGCAACAGAGATTGGCTCCATGTTAAATTTCTCCTGTTCCTTCTTTCACACCCTGAATCAACTGTTCAACCAAGGCAAGGATGTGCTAAAGCAGCATAAAGAAGGAAAGTCTTTGGAGTTCGCTGTGTCAGCCAGGCTGATGAAGGGCTTTAGGTGCCACATGGAGACAGAAGACAGTGTAGTATTTCAGAGGCTAGCTCTAGCATACCTCAAAATATTCAGCATTTGGCAATATGAATTCTCCTACAGAACAACGCAAGAAAGAAATCGGAATCAACTTGCAGTTTCTATCCCTCCATGTGATCTTCCCATTTAGGGAAGTAATGGCTCTTTTTTTTTTKGGGGGGGGTAGGGGGGGGAGCGGATGGGGTGGGGTGAGCGCGGAATAGTTATACAAGTAACCAAAGCAAGACTATTCAAACCATAACAGGAGGATCAAGAGGAACATCAGGTGCAGAATGTTTCTGACACCTGCATCGATAGAGCCGACTGCCACCTACACAAGAAGGAGACTGCTCAAGGGGCTCTACCAGAAGACGTGGTCTCCTTACACTTAATAACCTATTAGTGAAAATAGAAAAGGCCTCAGGGCGAGGCTGCCTGGGTGGGGTAACAGAAGCAGAGCAACCTGGTCTTAGAGCAAGGTACCAAGCTACTGGACAGTGCTCAGTGCCGCTACTGCGATAATTGGGCTGTATTTGAGTATCGTGAGCAGACTCCAGACTTGCTGAGCTGAGGCCTTTAAACCAACAGGAAATAAGACTGATTTTTGACAACGGTATCCCACCCATACCACCCATTGGTATCCCGTCCCAGTTGAGATGCAAGACATACACAGCAAAGTACACTCACACCATGCTTCATATTTCTCTTACAATTCCTGCTGACTGTGCTCTTATCACTTTCATTTCATCCACCCCTTACTGCTCCAGTCAACTGGAAAGAATATTCAGCTGTCTTAATCTGGGCCTCACCATATAAATATTCTTATGTTTTAATTGCTACTTTATTATTCAAAAGAGAGAAGAACTGAAAAAGCTCTTCATGCTTCAGTGAAAACTGTAATACTACTGGTATCTTAACATGGCAAAAAAGAATTTTTGTTGCATTCATTATTCGTTCAAAGGGAGAACATAGTTCAAGCATGCAATTTATTCAGAGCAGACATTTTATTATATCACAGTTAGCTCTTTCAAAGGAATGCGACACCAAGAAACACACTGACAAAAGACAGCTGATCCTCATCTTATCTTCATATTAAAAAAAAAAAATCTCCCAGTGATGCAGTTGGGAAGCCACTCACCTGAGCACTGCAAGTATGAGATGCCGCAAGGACAAGGGTAGCCCTAACCTAAGGCTGTGTGCTTTGGCATTCCATATAGCATCAACCTCAGATCATATAAAGTTGACTGTGGTATCAGCAATGCCTGTGATATGGGAATCTCCTCAGAGCATTCTTAGCCAAACAGATGCTTTAGTGTCCTCCTTAGCCTGAAAATTTAAGGAACCAACAACCTCTTCCCTTATGTTAATTTAGGCACTTCTTTTCTTGAAAGAAAAAAAAAAAATGTTCCTTGGTTTCCTGAAATCACTAAAAGCCAAGCTTGAATTTCTAAGTCAGAGGTTAGATTTTCTGTGCAGTTAGGCCTACACCCAACAAACAACTAAACATCTATCCTCCTTTGGATTATTTCTGTATGACATCATCAATTTGTCCCATGTATCCCTTAAAATGTACTATTGGTCAGAAAACCGTGACTGAAATACCACCTTTGCTAAGCCAAAGGCAGGTTGATGAATAAATCAAAGACAGGAATGTGTTTACTAAGGCCCAGATTCTGCAGACATTGACTTAACTGTATCAATTTTGCTCATAACCAGTTTAATGGGACTATCCCTCACAAAGTCGCCTAGGTGAATAAAGGATTCATAAGAACAGGATAATATCAATTTCCTGAACCATTCTCCATTCCCTAGCAGGGCTGGATGTTATAATTTGTTTATCTATAATTTAAGTATGATTTTATTAATGCAGGAAATAAATGTATTCATTCATCAGGAAAGCTCCCATTCATGTTGATAAGCTTTGAGTTTGTCTTCTTGTTCATTGTATTTTAACTAGGTACTTCCCAAGAGGCTTTAAAATGTTCAAATGTAGAGAACAGATTTGGAGAACAGACTTGCAGAGCCAGAGCATGGCTGAGGTTGGAAGATCACCAGGTCCAACCACCCTACACTCAAAACAGGGTGGACTACAGGAGGTTGCTCAGGTTTTGAGGATCTCTAACGATGGAGACTTCACAACCTCTGAGCAACCTATTCCAGTGCTTTACCATAATTTAAAAGCAAACCAGACTGTTCTTATGTTTAAATGGAATTCCCTGTAATTTCCCATATTTCAGTTTGCAGCCATTTCCTCTTATCTTGTTCTCTTGTCCTGGGAACCACTGGGAAGAGTTTGGCTCCATCTTTTCTTCTTCCATCAGATGTTTAGACACCTTGATAAGTTAACCCCAGGCCCTCTCTTCTCAAGGCTAAACAGCCCCAGCTCTCAGCCTCTCCATGTATGACAGATGCTCCAAGCCCTTATTCATCTTCATGGTCCTTCACTGGACTTGCTCCAATATGGCCATTTGTCTCTTGGACCATGGTACCCAGCACTGGGGCATAGCACTCCAGATGTGGCCTCACCAGTGCCGAGCAGAAGAGAAGGATCATCTCCCTCAGCCTGGAAACTCTGTTTCTGATGCAGCCCAGGATGTTGTTAGCATTCTAGCTGCAAGGGTGCATTTCTGGCTTGCTGCCCACCAGGACCCCTTAGGTCCTTTTCACCATCACATTTTCTTTTGATTTTGTATTCCAAATTTCTGCCTTAAAAGGCAAGCACCAATAAATGCCTTATCAGTTCATGACCTGCATTACCTGTAGCACTCTTTAGCCTCAATGTAGCTTAAAAACTTCAACGTGAACTAAGTCAGTGAAATGCTTTTAAAAAGCCTAGTATAGCTACAGGTACAAGAACACAATGATACAAGAGTAATTTTTATTTACAGTTAATTTTGATTTGAAGTAGTAAAAGTAGTAAGGCCGTCTATATGGTTATAAGCTTATCTGCATGGTAACATTTGCATGGCAAGTTCATGCACTAGGCTGAGTTGTTGGTGCTAATAAATCAGGCATAACTTCTTCCATCAGCTAAAGATCCATTGACATATGAAAATATTTTCCTAGAACAATTCCTAGGATTCCCTCCTCCCCCGACTTAGTTTCACAGGTAACAGTCCTTAGCCAGAAAGCAACAAGGATAACATTCAGACAATACAATAGCAAGGTCAGGGGAAGAGGAACATTCATCCTTATTTGCTTCAGTTTTAAAGGAAACCATGTTCCTAAAAGCTTCAGTGTAATATGTGGATGATCCATGCTTCAGTGTATTTTAATACTCAAATTGCCATAGATGCCAAAGAACTGTCACAATACCATCAGCAGATCTGTTTGGTTATCCAGGCTTATTCCCATTTCACTGGGAACATCTGGAGCTAGGAACCAGTGCAAACAGAAATAAGAAGTCATGACATTTTCTCTAACAGATATTTAAATAGAGAACAGAATTAAAAATACAGATGTCTAACAATGAGGATATTTAATTTAGAGAATAAATATTGTGCCAGAGTGCTTGTGTTCCTCTATTTCTGGCCGCTTCCTACAGAAAGTTAAATATTGCTGTATCCAGCCACAGCTCCCACTGCTCAATCTTGGAGCAAGTTTAGCTATGTATTCAGAGCCCTAAAAATACTCTGCCACAACCGTTAGGAGCAGCCCACCTTTTCCTATGACAGCTTGCTTAGTCCCCTTCCCTCAAATATTAAATTCCAGAAAACTGATTTCATAAAACAGTATCAGTATTACAGAATATTTCAAAACCACAGGACTTTGGTTCCTAAGTGCTCTTGAAAATTCTACCCACATATATTTCTTTGCTAACCCCACAGTGAATAAATGTGCTTCTAATTGCTCAAAAATAAGAGTTTCTCCTGTGTACACAAATAAGATAGATCTGAAATAAAAAGAACTGGATTGTTAGGTTCATAGTTCTAAAACTGCCACCTAGACACGTCTGAAATGCAGGTTGATAATTATATTAAGTACTAAGACAGAAAACAGTGTGAAGACAAATGCTGACAGTTTAAAACAAAGTTAAATACTTTTTTCTTCCCCGAGTCTTCTTTTTATTATTACTTTAAGTGCACTACTGACAATCCTTTCTGCCTCAACAGATCCAGGAGGACATTATTTACAACTGATTTCCACAATTGCCAGGGACATTTGGAAATCACATCTGCTAAGAACTTCAACACAGAACAGTGGAGAGAACCTGACATTGAAGTCATACACATTTATGCAAGTACCAGAATCGTCAACCTCCCAATCACATAGTGTTAACAGAAGGAAAACTACTGTCCACCACTGTCAAAACATTCATATATCCCTGAACATGACTACCTAACAAGGGTTCATCCCCTGCCTTGTGCTTGTACGTGCATACAGGGGCTGCTTTCCTCTTTTTCCACACCTCCTCTACCACATCTTCCTTTTCACCATCCCATGTCTCAGACTCACTGCGATGTTTGCCCTTATACCAGTGCTCTATGATTCTCATTTACCCAGACTCCAGTTTCAAAATCCAGTTTCCCAAACCAAGAGCCCCTGTGCTCATGCACTCCCCATCACAGTCATTTTTTGTCCCTCATGCTAAAGAGGGAATTTGTTCCCACTAATCTTCCCAGAAAGAGCCATGTTTGTGCCCTAGTCCTCTCCTATAACAAGTCTTTTTATACCTCTCCCCATCAATGTTCCCTTACCTTCCCTCCTGCCTCTTGTGGAGGGATGCCCATGTGGGATCCCATTTGCTGCATACCCTTCACCCAGTTATGCCCCTAAGTCTCTCTCAGCAATCCTCTAAATCTTTCTAACATGCAGCTCACACTCCCACAACTTTGTGAGCTTCTCACATCAAAGCCACCCAGTATTGCTCAAACCCAGCTTGCTCTGCTATTCTTTATGTCCTTTCCATAACTGTCCTTTCCCCTTGCACTCCATAAAAGGTGTCTCCTTCTCCTGCCCATTAGGAGACGCTGTGAGGACTCCATACCCAGTCTCACCAAGGATTTCCTGTCACATACTTTAAGCTATGGTTCTGCTTTCTGCAACTCCCCCAGCCCTTGCTTCTCAGTCTGGAGAGTTAAAGTGTCTTTGAGGTTGCTAAAGCAAATGCATAAAGGACACTTGGGTCCTTCACTGTCTCTTAAATGTCCCCCTTCTCCGTAAAGCAAATTTTTGCACACCAATCACTCCCTGAATATTTGCAGTAGAGAAGCTAATGTAGACATTAGCCTAGAGACATGATGAGCTGCAGAATTTTCTGACATAATGTCAGTTGCACTGGCAAAAATCAGAGTGATTGGGTTATGGAGCTTTTGCTGTATCGACACATAGTACAGTCATTGTCAGAAGCTCACAGTCCAGAAAAAGCCTTTTGCTAATAGGGAATAACAGTATTCCTGTATCATTACAAATTCTTATGTGCCATGAACTGTACATAGCTGAACTCTGCCTTCCCCTTTGACTCCAATGGGGGCAATTAGGCTAATGTTAATTATCTTGGGAAACCTCTCAGGGCAGTTTTTGGTACAAAGCACCTGCCTTTCTGGGCATATTCTTGCACCACGGTCACTTATGTGACCATTTTCCTTTTTCAGTTAATTGTGCTTGAGCTTAGTGTCATGAAAACAGCAGTCAAGAATCTCTGCTATATCCATGTTTCTCTTTTAGCATTCGAAGACTAGAGGTTACTTCAGAGATAAGCTCAGAAATAAGCTTTTGCTACTACCATTATTCTGTCCATCACAGGTCATGGTCAAAAAGGCAAAGCTGAAGGCACAAATGGGGCTGCTGCACGCAGTTGAGCAGGCTGTAGGTTTGAAAGATTGAGAAATAGGCAAGTTCTGCACTGAAGGAAACCATCTGAAAAATCATGGCAAATTTGCCAGCACTGGGGGGGGGAAAAAAAAAACACCACCAAAAACCAAAAAACTTGAGAGGCGTGTACTGTGTGTTCACAGTATGATTTGCTGTGAGTTAAGCCTTCCCTGTGACCACATACCACAGACTCATCCTCCTTACCTTGCAGGAATGACCAGCTTTAGTATTTTTTTTTTTTTTTAATTAAAAAAAAATTATCTTCTCCAGTATAGTACAATTTCTTTTAATCATACATATCATTACCTTTCACAGAAGTAGACTGAAGTACCTCATTCCTTATTTTATTCTTGCAGGGCTCTTTTTTCCTCTGGACTCCTCACCATAGCTACAGACCTTCTCAGAATTGCTCCTTGCGGGAAATCTTCACAGCTAGGGAGAATAACAACAGAAAACACAGTGTTTGAGAAGGATTGTTGGAGTACACAATGCTGTCAAAAACTTACTGCCAAAGACAATTTTTCCAGGCACATAAAAGCTAGATCAGATTCAGAGTGGTAAGTACTTAACAATTGAAACTGTTTATGCCTCTCCTTTAATATTATCCTTTATTCTTCATTTAGATTCACTGTAGATTTTCTTGTCCTTTTTATATAAAAGGACACCCTAATTTGTTTGAAGTTTGTGCTCATGACAAGAAGAGAGAATAAAACTGACAGCCCTCCAATTTCATTTTACTTGTAGGAAAGCAGCAAGAGCAGAGCAGCTCYACAAGGAACAACAAGCCAGGAACCAAAGATGACACAACACTGAAAGTGCCCTCACTCACCTGCGCACGTTCCCAGAGAGTTTGAACATGGCAGGCAGCATGGTGGTAATAACAGGGTCCACTGACAGTCCCAGACAAGGCAAGGTAATGAACCAGGTCCAGGGTCCAACCTGGGGACCCACGCAGGAGATGAGGCCAGAGACAGATCTGGAGATAATGCTGCAATATGGGTCCAATATCCATCCAAGAGAAAGCACTAGGGATAAGCTACCCAAAATACTGACCCAAGGTCCCTCAAGGAAGAAAGGCCAGAAACAGGACTGGACATAGGGTATACTTGTTACATAGCTTAGGCCAGGACTGAAGGTCCAAGCCTGAGCTTAAATAGAGCTCCTGGGATCATGGGCAGAAGGCATGGGTGGAGGCCCCAGGTGAGACTGGTCAGGGACATTAAGGACTATTAGTACCCCCAGGTTCCAGTCACAGTTAATGGCTCAATGTCAGGTTATCACTGGTGCTAATACTCAGTACCTTTCCCAGCAACTTAAATGATGGCACAAGATGCACCCTCAGCAAATATGTTCAGAGCAGTTAAGGTCTAGTAGTCCCTCAGGGCAACAACATTACTCCAGTCTGAGGTTGTGAACATTTGCTTGCACAGTGCTGTGTCTGGAGCACACACTTTACTCATCCTGGGAGCTGAGCTGCCTGCACTTAATGCCAGCTTTCTGAGAAGAGAGAGCTGTTTGAGAAGCCTTGGTGATCCTTGGAGCTCAGCTGCAAGGATTTTCAGCAGAGGCTCCTGTCCCCGCCCCATCCCAAGGCTCCCGCCCCTGCCTGCCTTGCTGTTGTGCTCGCTCCCATCTTTTTGTCCCTTATGGAGAAGGATCAGCCCCTGCTGCTTCAGGGACACATTGCTGCTCATGGGCAGGAATTCCAGTCTACCATGAGCACATCCTGGGAACAACTCAAGACCAACTCAATTCTTGGCACATCCTGGGAACAACTCAAGACCAACTCAATTCTTGGCTGTTGTACTGAGTTTCCCAGTAAGTGCCATAGACATTGTACCATGGGACCTGGGGAGTGTTGCACTGGAAAATATATAGCTTTCACAGATTATGGCTAAGTTTGAGAGCATGGCCATGCTTCCCATTTTCAGGATTCAAGTAGGCCTTGGCCCTATGTGGGATGAGACCTAAGTGGGCACTGTACCCCCTCCCCTTTCTGCATTCATGATTTACAGAGGCAGACAGGCAGAAGGGAGCTGTGTGATGCACTCCACCACGTCTCTCATCTGTGTGGCAAGCAGAACAAGCACCCCAGCAAATACCATGGCACATACCTGCTCCACAGCTGAGGTATGACCACTGAGACAACTCACTGTGAATGCCCAAAGCTAATTCAGTTAGTAAAATGCCCAAACAGCTATCTAGAGGAAAGGCTCCAGACATAGTTGAAGCTAAAATATATGCTCGATGAGACAGAAAGGGGTGTGGGGAGCTTTCCTATGCTGCATGGGGTAGTACTAATCGGGAAAGGGAATACAGCTCTCTTGCTCCTCTGGAACATTTGGCTGAGAGAGGAGCCAAGGTAGGAGGCCAGTGGCTGCACTATATTCAGAAGGAATAAACTCAAACAGCTTCTACTATAAACCAGAGTCTGATGTAATATAAAAGGTCACTGGGCACTGCCTTGGACAATCCCAACAGAAGGCACTAAACAGCTTATTTCTTTTGCACTGATTCTCTTACAAAAGTAATGTATTTGTGACTTCCTATACTTGATTTATTTGAAGCACCTTCAGCTTTGTTACCAAAGATCAATTTTTGTAAAACTTCATCAATTTATTCTTGGGATTAAGCACAGTCTTTCAAATTAATTAGGTAGCACAACAAATGCTTGTGGAATCTGAATGCCCTGAAGGACTTGAAAGGAGTATCAAATGGATTTGGACAGACTATTAAAATCAAGTCATTTGGGAGTGAACTGGAGATTTAAAAGTCTCCACCATGACTTCTGGAGCGTATTAGTGCTTTCATGCAAGAAGGCTCACTTTACCTTCCCCTCATTCCTTCTCTTGCTGTCAAACTGTGCTCAGTTTCAAGCAACTGAAGCCATTATCTCACACAAACATCACAAGTGGAAGTTCTCTGATGATTTTAGAGCCTTAGATTTAAGGCCTCATTCTTCCTTGTAGTTGTGGAAGCAAATTAGGCAGAACCCTGAAACAAACTGCTTCACCCCCCCATAGGCTCACACTCCATTCATCAGCAGCTTTCTGGCTAGAGCCGGAGATACTTGCTGGTAAACAAGGATAAGGCAGTTCCATTCCAAAAAGGAACCTCTGTTTTCAGCATTTGACAATAGGCAATGGCCAGCTAGGGTGAATCATGGCACAGCAAGAAGTGGTCCCATCTAAGGCACCTCATTCTGCCCTGGTAGTGTTTAAAGACCATGGACTTATCATTGAGGGACTGGTTTTCACTGGGAGGGAGAGGATCTATAAGCCAGGTGCAGACCTGCTCGGCGGACTCATTTGAGCTTGATTTTTAGCTCTTCCTATCTAAATTTAGATTGGATATTAGGAAAAATTTTTTCACTGAAAGGGTAGTCAGGCATTGGAACAGGCTGCCCAGGGAAGTGGTGGAGTCACCATCCCTGGAGGTGTTCAAAAAACGTCTGGATGAGGTGCTTCGGGACTTGGTTTAGTGGGCATGGGTACTGGGTTGATGGTTGGACTCGATGATCTTAAAGGTCTTTTCCAACCTTAATGATTCTATGATTCTATGATTCTAAATCATTGTTTGGCTCAGACTTTACTAGGCACTTGAGAATTTACACCAAAAGAGGGACATACGCACCCAGATGTCTTTGCCCCTGCAGCTCAGCCTGTCCACTGGATGGAATCCCTTGTAATTTGGGTGGCAGATGTAATTTGGGTGGCAGATGGAGAGACTTTTAGCTTTACAGACCCTCAGTCTAGTTTGAGCTGATTGGAATAGGAGAAAGGCAGTGGGTATTCTCCCATTCCATTCCAAGACTTGCAAGGGAAGAAGCAGACTTTGCAGGTTTCATTAGTTACATACATTTGCAAAGCTTACTTTTCAGCAGGAAAAGCCTGTGATTCAGATAAGCAATTTGTTTGCCTGGAATACCTCCTCTCTCCCCACCAACCAATACCAGAATATTTTTGTTTCAGGCAACATTTTGGCACACCACCTTTGCTGCAAGCAAACATAGCTTACTGGGAACAGAGACCCCTTTTAAGAGATGGTTTTCATCTCATCTAAGTAATTACATGGCTGTCTCAGCTAAAAGTAGACTGATGTTAATATTAACAGTTGATGTGTCAGCAAGCATCGCAACACCAGTGCTCATTGCCCTGCAAAAGAATGTCAAAGAAAGTGAAAAGGAGAGCATTCACTGAGTTCCTGAGATGGGGGATTTAAGAAATGCATCAGAATAGGTAGAGATTTCAGCCCAGATAATTAGTTCCAGTGTGGCAAAGGTAGACTTCTGGCTCAAATAGATACAAATGCTCTAGAAACAAACCCTTCCACAGCCAAATTTTTCTGCTTGTTGCTCAGAGGTAGAGAGGACAAGAAAACAGCTGAAAGTTAGGAGGGGATTTTCAGATTTTACACAAGCTCAAATCAGGTTCCTGAGCCCACGAGTTTCTGTTCATCTTTTCTGTGCATTCAAATACAGAGTACAAACAAGGGAGTGAGAAAGCATTCATCTTCCTTTGACAGCCGATTACATTTCTTGGTAAATACTCAGTAAAGTAAATCCATAAATACGGTCTGCCTAAAAGACCTCAAGGGACCATTTTAGGTAAGTGTGGTGGGTTAACCTTCGTCAGCTGTCAGGTGCCCACCAAACCACTCTCTCACTCCCCCTCCTTAGCATGACAGGGGGAGAAAATAAGATGAAAAAGCTCATGGGTTGATATAAGGACAGGGAGATTACTCATCAATTACTGTCACGGGCAAAACAGACTTGGCTTGGGGAAGATTAATTTAATTCATTGCTAATTAAAAACAGAGTAGGATAGTGAGAAACAACCCCCCAAAAAAAGCCAAAACTAAAAACACCTTCTTCCCACCCCCGTCTTCCCAGGCTCAACTTCACTCCTGACTCTTCTGCCTCCTCCCCCTGCCCTGAGCAGCGCAGAGGGGTGGGGAATGGTGGTTGTGGTCAGTTCATAACGCTTCGTCTCTGCCACCCTTTCCTCCACACGCTGTTCCCCTGCTCCAGCATGGGATCCCTTCCACAGGATACAGTCCTTCATGAACTTCTCCAACACGGGTCCTTCCACTGGCCTGCAGTTCTTCAAGAACTGCTCCATCAGAGGGATCTGGACAGGCTGGATCGATGGGCCGAGGCCAACTGCATGAGGTTCAACAAGGCCAAGTGCCGGGTCCTGCACTTGGGTCACAACAACCCCAGGCAATGCTACAGACTTGGGGAAGAGTGGCTGGAAAGCTGCCCGGCGGAAAAGGACCTGGGGGTGCTGGTCGACAGCCGGCTGAACATGAGCCGGCAGTGTGCCCAGGTGGCCAAGAAGGCCAACGGCATCCTGGCCTGTATCAGGAATAGTGTGGCCAGTAGGAGTAGGGAGGTGATCGTGCCCCTGTACTCGGCACTGGTGAGGCCGCACCTCGAATACTGCGTTCAGTTTTGGGCCCCTCACCTCAAGTTGCGCCAGGGGAGGTTTAGATTGGATATTAGGAAAAATTTYTTCACTGAAAGGGTAGTCAGGCATTGGAACAGGCTGCCCAGGGAAGTGGTGGAGTCACCATCCCTGGAGGTGTTCAAAACACGTGTGGATGTGGCGCTTCAGGACATGGTTTAGTGGGCATGGGTACTGGGTTGATGGTTGGACATGATGATCTTAGAGGTCTTTTCCAACCTTAATGATTCTATGATTCTATGATTCTATGATCATGGGTCCTTTCCATGGGGTACAGTCCTTCAGGAACAGAATGCTCCAGTGAGGGTCCCCCATGGTCCATAGGTCCTGCCAGAAAACCTGCTTCTGTGTGGGCTCCTCTCCCCAGGCTGCAGTTCCTGCCAGGAGACTGCTCCAGCATGGGCTCTCCATGGGCTGCAGCTTCCTTCAGGGCACATCCACCTGCTCCGCGGGCTGCAGGGGGACAACCTGCTTCACCACGGTCTTCTCCACGAGCTCCAAGGAAATTTCTGCTCTGGTGCCTGGAGCACCTCCTACTTCTCCTCCTTCTCTGACCTTGGTGCTGCAGGGCTGTTTCTCTTCCATTTTCCTCACTCCTCTCTCACAGCTGCTGCACAACATTTTTTACCCTTTCTTAAATATGTTACCACAAAGGTGCTACCAGTGTTGCTGATGGGCTCAGCTTTGGCCAGCAGTAGGTCCATTTTAGGGCCAGCTGAAACTGGCTCTGATCAACAGGGGGGCAGCTCCTGGTCTCTTCTCACAAAAGTCACCCCTGTAGCCATCCCACTAGCAAAACTTTGCCACATAAACCCAATACAGTAAGGTAGATGACAACGGAGGTAAGAAGATATAGCCGAGATAGGGTACATAATTATGATCATATACATATGGCTTTTCTACAGCAGAAAAATATATGCAAATTGACTGGTGTTTTTCTTTAAAAATGGTAGAGCTGACTGAATATCAGAGTGATAAAGTCAAAGAGAAAAGGATGTTCACTAATGTGAACATCTGAATCAACTTGCAGCAGCATGAAATATTCATATGAATTGACAGAACCAAAGGAGGGAAAGTATTTATCAGTCTACAGGTAAGGCAACAATTTTATATGACTGAGACAGCTATGAAAGAAAACCACATTAGCACAGTGGTGGGGCACTGAAAATCAAACATTCCAAGCAGAGACTGGAATCACTGTCTAGGCAAACCATTAGGAAAGCTTTTGGTTGCTTGGGAGAATGCCTCAGTAAAACAGACATAAATTATTCAGTCATGTCCTTATATTGTTAATGCTGTGAAAGTAAATACAAACACAAAAAAAARAAACCATAATATTCTTGTTACTTCAAGTCATTTTCAGTACACTAGCAATGTGAATCGCTTCTGTTAAAAAAACCCAACAAAATCACCAAAAAAACACAATCAAAACAACCAACACTACAGATCAGGACTCTCAGCTGAAAGCCAGGTGATAAAGATACTGCAAGCAGACTGCAGTACCAAATTTACCCACTGATCTACAGTACATTCTTGGCTGGTCACATCACCACATTTCTAATTGCCTTCAATCTTTGTCTAGCACGTCTATTTACTGTAAATCTTCAGAGAAGGTGTTATTTCTGTAAGAGTGTTGACTTGCAAAGTAATACAACCCAAGAACCATGTACATGCCTCATCAGAACTGCTTCTTCTGGGAAGGACACAATTCACAGATAGTTTTTCATAGCAACAGACATACTTGGTAGAAACAAAACCAGTCCAAATATCAGGAGTGATAGGCACCACAATCTGCTATGTGCCTAACAAAGGCTTGGTATAATTCCTACTGAGATCAATGGAAAGATTCAAGGGGAATTATTGACAGCAATGATTATATTCTGGATAAATTCTCATTCACATTCCCCCAAATCTAAACACAGCGGGAACAGACACTTTGTCAGGTTTTGAGGAGGATAGTTAAAAATGCAGAAGTTAGGGGTCCAGCTTTGACTCAAAGGGAGTGAGGTTAGAATGCTCATATGCTTTTGCAAACCCCTTCCTAGCCAAATACATGTATTTTTCCATTGTGCAATTATTTATGTAATAAAACCAATAAATATAATTTTCTCCAAAGAAAAATAAAMCCCGAAATCTTAAATGTACTCTGTGGCATTTGTGACTCTCTAACTATATCTCAGCATCTCTTGCAGCAGGTCTGGAGTGTGCTCTTGCATGCCAAGTGACTCCCACATTGCCCTTGAGTCCATGAATAGAATGGGCCATGGTGTCTACAGCTATACAAGTAAGACCAGAAGTGGCATGGCCAGTTCATTCCCTTCAAACTACTTGGACAAAAAGAACTATGCAACACATGAATTTCATCCCTTGCATACTTTCAGGCCATGCCAACACGAGCACCTTTGCAGCTCAGGCTGGTGACACGGACTTCCTGCACTTCCGTGCTGTTGTTACCTTTACCAAATTAACAAAACTAGGATAGGAAAACAGTAGAATCCTGTGTATTGCTAATCACCACACTGGAGGTAACTGCATTTCCAGGACAGTCGGCAATCCTTTCAAACAAGCATGCACACAAAAAATAATCCAGTTAGGTAACTGAAGATTCTTCAGGAAGAACGCCATCCATGTATAGGGAAGATGTAGCTTAGCCGTGCAAAAATTCTGGTTTAACAATGTTAGCAACAAATCTTACAGCTAGATGAGTAATGAAATAGTCCTCTTCCTTCAACAACAGCTAAAATACGATGAGCTACCAGTAGATATTCATTCAGTACTCTTAAAAGTTACATAAAGAATAGCTGCCTTGGGAAGTGGGAAGCTTTAATTCTTTTTTAGGCTGCTGTACCACTCAAATAAAGTTCAAATGAACAATAAAGGTGGCAAGAGTGAAGCATCTTACCAAAACACAGATTCCTAAAATCTTTGTACTAAAAGTGAGATATACAGAGAAGAACTGTTTGTTTAAGGGACAGAGAGTATCAGTCAGAATGCCTTGCCTACATCTCTCAGGACCAAAGGTCACCACTTTGCAGCTTGTAAGTATCAGTTTTTCATCACTGTGTTTGAAATGATACAAGGAAGACATTCTCTGAAGGCACGACTTATCTACGGATCCTCCAGGTTTGAACTATGTGGGCAAAGGGGTCGAGCTGATTGTTCTTTGACCAAGTGAGCAGTGAACAAGAGAGAAGGAAGGGGATACCACAAAAACTGAAAAGCATTAGCCTGGATCAGCACTGAGAAAAGAGCTTTTGTACAACACACAAGCTGAATGAGAGGTTTGGAATTGTAAGCAGATACATTGTCTCCATGTTTTCTCCTTTCTTCAAAGAAACAGAACCTTGCACACTCTTCAAAAATGAAGAAAAGGGTACACAGCCTGGGTGAAAATGCTGCAGAATTTGTACACTCAATAAACATTACTGTCATTTTCTCAGTGCCTTGTTGGTGCCTAGTAAAACATGTTGCCTTGTGCAAAAGCTTCTATCCTATTTGCATGTAACACGGGAAAAAAAATTCTACAGATAAGGCAAAGAAGAGGGAGGCGAAAACATACATCAATGTGGGTGAGCTTTAAACATACAGTAAACTAGCAAAATGTAAGCACTATACCAATGCTCATTCTCACACAGTCTAGCTACACAGGAAAGGAAACATAAATGAGAGAGAGAGAACTAGTGGAATATTACCCAAAACTTTACAGGGAAGAGGCCCTGTGCAAAGCATATGCAGTTTACCAGGAATCACTGCCAAAATGCATTTGCACTCAATCTAGTGGGCGAATGGTGCCAAATAACCCTTCTGCCTACTGTCAGCAGAACGTAGGAAATGTTGAGAGGGTACTGGGGTACAAAAAGGAAGAAAAATGCTACAAGCTCCTTCTGCTTCAGCTAGAATGCTGTTGAAAGCTATAAAATGTGTGTAGCAGAACTACCGCAAAATACAAATCTAGGGATGTAGCTCGTTACACAGTGCTTAGAGCATGCGTTAGTAGGAAAAGATGTATGTAAAAGAATGTAAAGAAAGAACATAAAGAGTATGTTTTCCTTTTTCCCTTTCTTTTTTGTTTAATATGTTTATTCCACTACATTCTTCTGTTTCCTTTCTCTGCTCTGCTAGCCTCAGGCTTCTTTCTAGCACTATTTTCTTTCTAGAATATTTCCTTCTTCTCTTTATTCTTTCTCGTACTCCTTCTGGTTTTGCATGTATCTTGTTTTTCCACGGTTTCTTTTTATTGCCTTTCTCTTCCTGAACTTCTCCCCTCCCCTCTCCCTGCAGTCGAGTCAGCAGCTGGGAAGCTGGGCTAGCGTTAGTCTCCACACTGCGCCACCATTAGGACTGTAATTGACTTGCTTCACACCTTTGCAATCAATTCCCCACGCAGCAGAAACCAACTGGTAAGTCCCAGGGCAGCGCTACATAGCCTTAGCTACCTGTTAAGGAAAGGAAAGCAGGTGCCTCAGCATCAACCTGCCAGTAAAATCCTTTGAACCGAGTGACAATTTGTGAAAGCACAGGCAAAACCCCTGGACAGGAGCAGGAAAACACCAGGAAGCCCAGGCTATGGCGGGGGAGCCAGGAGAGCTGTGAGGCAAGGCAGGATGCTTTTAATATCTATGAATGAAGAACAAATGCAGAGGGAAGAAACCTGTATCTAAAAATCTCTTGGTAACTATGCTGATTTCCTTTAACATGGTTGGAACATGGAGAATAGGTTTGACAGATTCCATTCTTATTAGTAAACCAAACATACGCTGACCATAGGCTCAAGCACGGCCTCACAGTCATTGATACAGTCCAGCTCGTTAGTACACTGCCAGGCATGGTTTTGGCCCAGGCTAACTAGTAGCCACTCTCAGAAGGGAGCATACACCAAAGATTGCTCCTAGTACACAGCACAGATGAAGCCACTGTGTTCGGGAAGGGGAAGAGAATTTAGCTGGTATGGACATGACCTATGCCATACCACTTGCCTGAGAGCCAGATAACTAGCCATGGATCTTTTTATTTACTAGTATAAATCACAGAATGGTTGAGGTTGGAAGGGACCTCTGGAGGTCATTTGGTCCAACACCCCTGCTCAAGCAGGGCCACCTACAGCCAGTTGCCAAGGACCACGTCCAGACAGTTTTTGAATATCTCCAAGGATGGAGACTCCACATCCTGTCTGGGCAACCTGTGCCAGCGCTCAGTCACCCCCGCAGTAAAAAAAGTGTCTCCTGATGTTCAGRGGAAACCTCCTGTGTTTCAGTTTGTGCCCATTGTCTCTGGTCCTGTCACTGGGCACCAGTGAAAAGAGCCTGGTTCCATCCTCTGTGTGCCCTCCTGTCAGGTATTTATATACATTAATAAGATCTGCTCGAGCCATCTCTTCTCCAGGCTGAACCATTCCAGCTCTCTCAGCTTTCCTCATAGGAGAGATGCTCTGGTCCCCTAATCTTCTTAGTGGCCCTTCACTGGACTCTTTCCAGTATGTCTATCTCTCTTGTACTGGAGAGCCCATAACTGGATCCAGCACTCCAGGTGTGGCCTCACCAGTGCTGCGTAGAGGAGAAAGATCACCTCCCTTGACCTGCTGGCAATACTTTGTCTAATGCAGCCCAGGATACCATTCACCTTCTTTGCGGCAAGGGCACATTGCTGGCTCGTGTTCAACCCGGTGTCCACCAGGACCCCCAGGTCCTTTTCTGCCAAGCTGCTTTCCAGCTGGGAGGCCACCAGCATGTACTGGTGAATGGATATATATAGCAGATAGCATTTAAATTTCCTCCTTCCTTAGCCCACCCAGTAGTCAGTAGGGACAAGATTGCACCAGGCTGGCCTTCTGCCCTACCGAGTCCCCCAAGACTATCCTACTATTAACCATCCTCAGCCCTGGTGCTACCTTGCAGAGCACGTAAAACAGATCCTCAGTTTCATGTTCAGAACCACTGTGAGGGTTGCAGCCCAGACCTCGCATAGCCACACACTCTGAAGAAAACAAGGAACAGCAAGGCCACAGAAGCATCCCATCAGGCCCAGAGAGGACTCAGAGCCAACTGCTTTCTGACATGCATACAGCCATAAATGACTGATGGGAGAGTTAAAGGAAGCCAAAGGAAGCGAGCAGTCCTGTCCCCTCACCAGGTGGCAGCCCCTCTGCATCGATGTGCAATTCTGGGCATCTTTGTTTGGGTTCCTCAGGCTCTTTATTCCATTTAATCTCAGAATGAAACTGACGTCCTGAGGAATTATTATGTTCCTCCAAGTAGAAATCAAGCATCAAAAAGCAAACCTGATTTTTTTCAGACCCCATAAACAAGCTATTTTTTGTGTTTATTTGCTAGGAACAGAGCCAAGACACAGTGATAAAAGTTCAACTTTAAAATGCACTCAACTGTTTGCTACTTTAAAAGCTGATTTAAGGCAGTTAGTGTTAGGAACTGTTAACTAATGCAAAACTGTACCACTATATAGATCTCTGCCAGGGCAGACACTTCTGTCATTGTCCTTTAATGCTTTTATTATATGAACCTTTATAAACTATTAGAGTTTATTGTCTCTTCTTGTTTATTCCTCACTGAGAATATTCATGAAGAACTTGTTCTCCTCCCACGGCCTATACAGAAACAAAAGGGATGCCAGGATGGTGATGGGGGAGATCACCTGGGACAACTTCACTTGTAGAGGATCAGCAATGGCCCCAAAGAAGGAACCTTCCAAATCCTTGTTCTGAACTCAAACATAAGGTACAAACAAAAGAATCTGTTTCAGTGAGAGGTAAACAACCTTTGTAATACTACGGGCCACTAATCAAACTCTTCAAGTAGCGAAGATCCTCAAAGCCAAAGCTCAGCAAATTCATGACAGGGGAACTGCAGGAGCAGCTTTTCATCAGCGTACAACCCTGGTGTCCTTGGAAATCATTCTGCAGTCAGCTGGGCCAGCAGAGGTGTGCAGTGAGGACCCAAGGCCGTATGATGGGATTGGCCCCTGCAGGCACCCCAACCCAYTACCTTCCTAACAGGGGACTCGGGTTTTTCAGCAGCCCTCACACCAATGCAGTGCTACTACCACTCCGCAGATACCACTGCGCTTCCGCTGCCCCTGATGTCCCAGCCTTAGGATGTGACACTGTACCCATGTGCTAAGACTGGATAATACAGAAGCAGTTTTTCCCAGGAAATTCCAGAATATCAAAGAGAAAAAAAATCATTCAGTATCAGAATGGAAGTCAGAATTTCCTGGGGAACAGAAACAGCTAGGCCAAAGCATGCCGTTAACAAAACAACTTTGAAAGCAGGTCATAGTACAATGTGTAGAACACTAAAACACAAAATCCAGAGGGAAATAAAAAGAAAATATAGTTGAAGCTAAAGACTTTGAAGTTTCTGACTCAGAAGAAGGCGGCAATAAGTTTAGACTGATAAAAGGTGGATGATATCATACTGCATGCAGCACGAGGAGAACAGAGATCTGTTCCTGTGTTCTGGTCTTGTGTCTGCAGTCAGAGAGGCAAAGCTAGTGAAGGAATGATGAGGGAGCAGGTAATCAAGTGCACGGAYCCCACTGTGGCATACAGTCTTTCTCCTTTAAGACAGATAGAATGTAAAACTCATGCCAATGTTACAACAAAGAAGCACTGAAAACTAACCTTCTCCTCATTCCAGKAGGTGTTGGATCAGGTTATAGGTACAGAAATCAGCATCTGGTTTACTTGCATGCCTTTATACTTAGAGTACAGTATCAAGTATATCAAGTATTAAGTGTATCAAACATACAGTGTAGCTTACGAAGAAAACATGATAAATAACAGTTTATGTTCTCCATTTTATGTATGCTGTGTTTCAAAAGCACTTTTGTATCTTTCTTTGGTGCAGTATGGTACACAGTAACTAAAGTATACTTACCACATAATGGAATTATTTATACTCTGAATGATTTAAAGAACAGAGCTACTCCAGTGTTCCAGAAATAGTGACAGCAGGATTAGTACTGCAGTAAGTTACACACTTAAGTTGGTAAACTGGGATAATCCTATAAAGCAAAACCCAGGAATGTCCTGATAGAGCACTAAAGTCAGCCAAAAGAAAGACTTGGGCTTTGCCTCACACTTTGTAGAAGAGTTTCTTATGTTCTACSTACTAYCCTTAGATATTAATTTGAAGTAGATCTGGTGTCAAGTTTTGGATATCCAATAATTGCATTCATGTAACAACTCTGATATTTTTWAAAAATACAATTTTAAAATTAGAATTGTACAGCAAGAAAGACACTGACTTATCTGCCCTAGACTGGTAGACAATCTTCCCAAAATGGACACAGTGTTGGTACCTGGCTACTTGTCAAACAGAGAAACAGAAAAAAAACAGAAAGGAAAAGGATATATCTAGTACATAGTATTAAGCRAAAATCCAGGATCAGCCAACATTAGAACTGCTGTGTTGTTCTGTGTCAGAACAAAGGTCCACACAGTCTAGTACTCTGCATCTAATAATATTGTATTTGTGACACAAGAAAGAACAGGGCAAACATGTTCATGCTATGTCTCCCAGCCTTAAATAACTGGGGAATCAGGGATTTCCAGAGTCAGAGTGGAGTCTTCCTATTTAATAGACCTGCAGAGATAGTTCTTCTGCAAACTTGTCCATTTGCTCTTTAAACCCAAGTAAACTCTTACCGTCCACAACAACCTGTGGCAAGAAGTTCCATAGTGTAACTACATGTTATGGTGGTAAAAAGCCACTTTTTGGATTTCAAACAGGCAGTGTGATACTTTCAGTCACGTCTCGAATTTTTATAGTGGAAAAAACAGTTAATAGTTTGTTCTCTAGTTATTTTTTCCATATGACTAACAATTTTGTAGGTCTCTAGCTACAGAATTCCTGGAATTCTGGAAAGAACGATGCTGTGATCCACCTGCTTAAAGAGCTGGCTAGGTACCCTTATAAAAAAAGCTGCTGAGCATCAGCCAAATTGGTTTCTGTTCCGGATTACACTTATAATGATGGTAAACTAGCTTTACTTTATTAAATACTTTTTTCTTCTTTATCTCATCACAGTTACTGCCAATTCATCTTCCACTACTTTAGTATGGCTCAATAACATGTCAAAGTGTTGGCASACAGTGTGCTGGCTTGATTCAACCTCTTTGAGAAAATCACTCCTACAGAGCAGCATGATGCAGATACATGTAAGGTAGATCCACTTCTCCAAGAAAAYATTTGGCTTTCAAAACTACTCTCAAACTGTCCCACTGTGGTCTGCAATCTACAGCACAGTAGAATACTAATGTTGAAATGAGTCAAATAACAATATACACAGACTAGCATGTGAGGACAGTCAGCACTGTCTGCCCTCATACACTCATCCCTTTGAATGGTAGCAAATTTGTCGTTTTTTCATTTCTCCAGTCATTTCTCCAAGGTGGAGAAATAAAACAAACAGCAATGAGACTAGAAATGCCCCAGTGGGASTTTTGTCAGGAACTCTGTTTCTAGCTTGTGCTTTGTCTTAAAAGACTGAAACAATCCTCCATCTTTCTTGCCAAAACCTGGTTTTCAATGGCAGTCTTTAGACTAACATGGTCACCACTATCACAAGGGCAGAGAAGTGGTGGGGAAAAAAGAAAGGCTCAGGTATTTGCAGTTATGGCTAAAGGCAAAGTTTGAGCATATAAGGTTCTTTTCTTTTTCTCCAGTTCTCTTTTCATGGTCTTAAGAGATTTGTTYTCACTGTCAATAGATTTGTTTTCACTTTCTGATCCATTTTAAATATTTTTAAAACAATTGTCCTTTGTCCGCTCACTGATTGTTTTTCGTTTAATATCATACAAGCTAACTCATTCACAAYGTGAATTCCGCGTATTATTCAGTTCAATACTCTGTTCAATTCCTGACCTCTGAAGTAACACAGWCTGTCTTCATAGTCTTGCTGTGAGCTCCCTAGACCATTCATTACCTGTCTTCCATGTGTTTTTACAGAACTTAGCAAAATAGCACTGTGATCTCACTAAGGGGTCTCTAACTACCCTCATAATACCATCACCATTTTATTGGGCAAATAAACTAAACCTTCAGCATTCAAAGAAAACCAGAGCTTATATTTCCCTCATCAAAAAGGCCCAGCTATGAACACCTCATCTAGGTGATCCCCAACTTCTCCACCTTCATCATCTCATTTTATTTCARATGAAGTCCTGTGTGTGCATGTGTAAGTTCTTGCTAACAAACATGTTGGTTCCCCATTCATCTCTAAAACATGTACCAGCAACATAAGATTCAGAAGCATTTTATTATTAGCTAAGAAAAGGAGGTCTCTTTTGCACGACACTGCTTTTTCTGCAAAATACCCCAGTTTATAATGTCTTTATTAAAAAAACAAACAAACAAAAACAAACAAACAAACAAAAAAAAACCAGAGATGCTTTTCTTGATTACCTAACTAGGAACCAATATATAATATATAATAAATAGGAACCAATTTATAACTTCTCCAGGAAAGAAAGGCTAAAAGTGTGTAGCATTGCAGCAGATTTAAAACGATATCAGAAACCTGTGAAAAGGACAGGTCTGCATTTTGTCTAATCCTGACTTTCATCTTGATAGTGAATGAACTGAAAAGCAAAAAAGAAGTTAATACAACAGGCAAAGCTGGTACTTTAAAACAAGAGTGATAAGCTAAGCAGCTTCCCTCTTTCGATAAGAGATTGAGAAAGCAAGTTCCACTTACCTCTCATTACAAGTAAATGGGAACGTTTCTGCACAACAGCAGTYCCGTGAAAAGTGCCCACAAATCGCAGCCATTAGAGAACATCAGATGCCTCCTTCCCATTGTCATTCACGTATCTGGTACCCAAATGGCATCTTCTCACCTATCAATGAAATGCAACATAAATTTTCAAGTTACCATTAGTTTCACTTGCAAAAAAAGAGGGAAGAATATTACTAAGTTGAGACACAAACTAGAAAGATTTATCTTGTCCTTGCAAACTTCTTTACACAGATAGATTTATTAAACTAGGCTAAGGAAAGATCTGCATTCATACGAAAGCAGGAAGGATRCAAATCTTGCTTCACATTTCAGATGAAAAGTGTTCAGTGCACAAAGATATAATCAAACCTTTTAAAATTAATCTTGACATTTGCTTAAGAGACTGGAGTCTAACGAGGGGTTTTGGTGATTTGTGTGAATGATCCTCCCTTGCTTTGGAGCAGAAATATACTACCACAAACCAGATTTACATGAGTTTAACCTACTCTTTCATAGAACAATCACTGAGTTCTATCTARAAACACTTTTCAAGGCATAAGCTGATTTGCCTGTGTGGATACTCATACTGTATCATTACTTGTTTCTCTGAATCTGTAGTGGAGTAAAGGTAACTGATGACTGACTGTTTGTTGGGAGAAAGAACTACCTCATGCTCTTGTGAAAAGCACTGCATTATCAGCAAATTGTAGGAAGGACAAAGTCCCTCTACAGAGSTAGAGATGATACAAATAATTTTTGTAATTTTCATTTTAATAAATCATTTATTCACTCTAGTAAGGTTAACCCCGTGTTCTCAAACAATAATCTGTTCATGACCAGACTGCATGACTGTTTGGGCAAGCTGCTGAAAATTGGGGATACTTCTGATGTATAAAACATGATAATATGTTTATATAAATGTAATTATTATATAACTATTATAGAAATATAATTTTTATATAAATAGATATAAATATATGTTATATAAATACATACATAAAAAACAACAGCTGGAAAACTCAAAAACTCATWCCCTTCCAATCTCATCTCTCAGTTGAAGTTAGAGGAGGTAGAAACCACATCCTAGCACTCTTGAAATGTCTCAGATTCCTAAATTGCTCAAGTAACAACATCCAGCTACTACTGAGAATTCCCATAGCTGATGCAAAAGCTAAAAAGAATGATTTTTTAAAGTGTATAAATGTGCACATAAAATAATAAAAATAATTTTAACTAGAATTAAACTTCTATCCATGTTTTTCTTTATGTGTAAAGTTAGTTTATGTGTAAAGTTCCTGGCCATAGCCTCAAATTCATACTTGGAAAGAACCCTCTCTCCCTCTCTCCACATACTKCACATGAATCATGAAGTACCAATTTCACATAAATTAATACAGAAATAATATAGTCACATAGTCCCAGGTTTGTGTGTGACATCGGTTCCCTTTTCTGTATCCCCATGCCSCTGTATCAACCTTGACAAATGTCTTGCCATATTGAGAGGATGGTAGCTCTCCGACCTGAAAGACTGCCCCATGCCCCCTGTGACTGTTGTAATGAGGAACGTCATTGCACTGCAGCACTGTACACTCGTTCAGATTCRCAACAGCAAGGAACAGATTTGCCTTAAAATTCTACTAGCACAGACTTTGTATGGGMATCCATCTGAGTGCAAATCACAGCACTCAGCTTTGGCTGAAATATCCAGCATGCTTAGAAATCATAACTAACAAAAAAAAACGTAAATGATAAAGAAAAGACAAAAGAGTGGGAAAATTAATGTGAATGAAGGTAAGAGTCATACAGGAGAAAAAAGGCAAAATAAGATCTTTCTTGGCTGCATTTCCACAATAATTTTCTCTCTTTAGTTTAAACAAGACCTTTCTCCACTGCATTTCCATAGTATTATTCTATCTTCAGATTAAAGACAATTTCTACAGACCTGAATAGTCATATAAATGATCTGCTGCTAATCGTTTATTGCTTAGMAATAACAATTGTATATGACTTGTTAGAAATTCAATGGCATCTAATAATGGGAAGCTATTCTGTACAGTTTTCCCTGGYTGTTTATTCATTGTACGTGTTAAGTTTGTTCTTTTTTTTCCTTTTTCCATGAAACGTGAGTTTATTTTCATTCYATTCAGCCAAGTGATTCGAACAATCACAATCAGGCCAGAATGCTCTTAGTATGAAGACTTTCAAAAGTGGTTTAAGCAATTGCTGCAATGCAGTGCAGATGAAATTGCATGCGAATTAGGTTTTATGAGGCCATAATAGTATTTAGAGACTTCAATGCATTCATCAAGAACTACATGAGCAAATCATAAATTAACTGTATAGTTACAAATCCCCAAGAGGAGAGCATCTCCCTCTTGACCATTTGCACACTGCCTATATTATGTTCCATGGATCCACATTTGTTAAAAATCTTTTTCCTTTCTTCTTCTGAAGTGATACCAAGCTGACTTGCTTTGAAAAGTTATGTGCAAAAGAAACCATTCTCACACCAGCTCTGGTTTGGATACAATTAGAGCTCACACAAAAAATAATGACTATACTGTATAGATAATTACTTACCACTTACAAAGTTACTTAATTCCCACTGAAGAATGCTGTTCTGTCAAAAATGAATGTCAAAAATTACATTTCCGGAAACATTGATTTTAATTAAAACAGATCAGATCCAGAATGGAATTTGGAACGGGACAAAGTAACTCCGCCACTACGTAATTCAGTGAGAATGGGTGGAAAGTAGGTTTCRGTCCCTGTTGTACTTGGTTTGAAGCACAGGCTGAAAAACATAGGTGTCTCAAATCTCAGGTAGATGAGCAAACCATGGCRTTGTTCACTATTCTTATCATTCAGGATACTCACTCTCCTAGGATAATGGGCTTCTCTCCATTTATATGTCTTGGCTTCATTTCATGCGAAACATTTATTTTTTTACATTTTCTATGAAATGGAATTACTGTGGTTTTCTGGTCTGTGCTGGATACATTTTTTTAAACTTGGCTTCTAAATAGTTAATGACATCAGCAATTTGTGAAGAGTAAGAGCCAATATTCAGCTGTYGTAAATCAATGTTGCTCCAACAGTTTCACTGGAGGTCCATTGATTCACAGCAGTTGATCTTCTGAYAAATGTATCTCAGTCAGAGAATAGACAAGACAATGTAGGACCTTAACACAGCAAGAAGCAATAAAGTCACATCATGACAAAGCCGAGTAAGAAAACRTATCTTGGGAAATGGCTGGGCAAACATTATAAATCTCCTCTGCTTATTAAATAGAATGAGACAGCTATATCTAGGACTGGAAGGTCATGCAATATTTATTCCTTCCTTTAATAAACATTGATTATAGGCTTGGTGGCACCTCCTCTGTTCAATATCAGATAATACGTGAATGCAGATTTCCCCTTTATATACGCTTCAGTATTCTTTAGACCCCCGCCACCATAGAAAACTGAACGTGTGCTACTGAATGTGGCTGGCTAAACTCTTTCTGCATTTAAAACTAAGCTGGCAATACTTAATATGAAAGAGACACAAAATCAAAGAAAGGGAGAAATTCTCCCATGAGAACCTAATACCTTGGTCCTACACAAGAAAGTCCAGAAAGCTTCTTTAAAGTGCCAGTTGGGTATTCTTGTTGGCTAATATGCCAGTAATTTCTACATATGTAACTACAGGAACTTTTTTCTGATGCATACGGGGAACAGTGCTATAAAGCTGAATTACATGGGTTGCTACGACGAAGTATTGACTTGTGCAGAGTCAGATCCTGTCTTGCCATTTTAATTTACACCCATTTTTCTTGCATCTGCAGGGAGGCAAGGGGATGGCAAGAGGGGAGAGGCTTTTACTCATCTCATTACTGTCTCAGTTTTTACAAAAATTTATCAGAACCAGTACTTGTTCTGGGAATTAAAATTATGCTATAAATCCCCAACTCTTCTTGTCCTCCAACAAGAGAAGCATTACATTTAGTTTTATTTCAGTCTTCTGGTACGTCCTCTGTCATTCATGAATCTTCAAGATAGCTCAAATAGCTTTGGTCAGTTGTTCAATAGAGACAGAAGTGGTCATCAATCTTAAAATATCAGATACATCTAAGTACTGTTTGGCCTGGTGTACCCCTCTAAAGGCTAGGATTGTCTTCATTTGTCATTAGTATTAATTCTGAAAGATTGCCATTGAGCTTTAAGTGAAGACTGATACAAAAAAACCCACCTTTTAACGTATTTATCCTCAGAGTCAGTAGTGGACACACCTTTCTTGTTCTTTGTCTTATCACTAATGTACTTTTCGAGTGATTTCCAGTTACTTTTGATGTCCCTTACTAACTGCACCTCATTTTGTTCACCGAACCTTCTGATTTTTTTCTCTGCCTACCCACGTTGCACTTTGAGACCTGTCCCAGCTATCTGATCTGCACTCCAACTTCTGTATTATTCTTCCTTGCGTTAAAGGTCAATGAAGAACTTACGATTTAGCCAAGTTGGTCTCTTTCTACACTCGGCTTTCCACTGTACCCTTAATATTATTTCATCAAAGAGTTGTGAGCTATCTTCACTTCTTTTTTCCTTCAGATCTGACTCTCACAAAACATCCTATGAACTCTCAAAGACAACTGAAATCTACCTTCTCAAACACCATTGTTTTGATTTTCCTGTTTCTCCTTTGCCCCCTCCTAGAGCATGAGAAATACTGTCATTTCATGATCAAATCCATACATTCGATATATATGTTAATTTCCAGTTACTCAAAAGGTAACTGCTGAAAAAAATACTTTTACCCAATTTGGTTTTGAAACATACCTAGTACTAATGAACTCACTCTCAGAGCATGCCTACACTGAGAAATTCCTTGCACGTTGCTTGCCAGCTAGCATTCATATTTAGCCTCTAAGAGCTCTTTGAAACTTGTATTAACTGTTGCAGCCAATCCCTATATCTATACCGTATAAGATGAAAGCAGACTTCCAAACATAAWGACAAGACCAATTTAACTTGCTTCCTCGCACTTCCAGTGTTACAGACTTTGCAACAAAAGGGTGAAGGTTCACAGTCTGCTCCTTGGCTCTCCATGCACGTGTAGGCACACTGAACTTTTGAAAAATGGTGTGATCTTAAGCAGCCACAGACTTGTGTCATCTGTATGAGAGGGATGGAGCAAAAGCAAACAATTACGCTCTCTCAGATCCTTCAGAGCATTCTCAGACATGGAATAAATTCACAGCTCCAAGAATATGAAATATTCATGTAGATACAATTACAAGACATTCCATTATTTATCATGTCCAGTCATTCATAACCTGTTACAGCAAAAAAACCCTGATATTTTTACTATCACAAATTAAAGCAAAACGCCTGTGTGGATGGGAATAAAACAAGATTTATTAATCTTGTATTAGCCAAACTTCAAACTTGCCCTGGCATCATCTGTTCACTCCAGCCTAGTACAGTGGGCTTGACCCAGTAACAACTGACTTGGGTAACTGAAAATTATGCTTCAGAATATTGTTTGACTAAAAGGTTACTGGTTCCTGGAGCAGAACATAAAATGCTCAGTGAGACAACTATCTTCCATATAGAGCTTGCAAAGAAAGAGGTCTGCAGCAACCAGAAAGTGCAGAAAGCCATCTGAAGTCAGCATTGTGTTGTTTTGAGCAAAACATTTCTCTCCCACTTAGTACATTTCACTGTTAGGTAATGATATCGAACTATTTGTCATTTTCCCTCTAATTAGCCTGCTTTAAATAAAGTTAACTAGCAAGTCAAAGAACCAAGAAAAAGGTGAAAAAAMCATGACATTCGACTTCAGAAAAGGTTCAGGGGTAACACCAGACATGTTAAAAAAGCAAGGGGAAAATGAGAGCTCTGCAGCAAAGAGCTGGGGGAAAATGCACTAAGGCCATGGGGGCACAGAGAATTTAGAGACATAGAGATTTTTTCCTGTGGCTCATGACCCCCATATTCAGAGGTGCTCAAATCTTTCCAAGGACATCTGCGACATCTACAGCTTTTAGTGACTTTATGAGGAATGCATATGAGTGGATATGCCTTGCAGTGTAAGGTYTTACAGATAACTAGTTGACTAGGGCATATGCTTAAGTTTGTTCCTTCAATGGCATAATGAAACACCCTACCAATTTCCTACCTCGCTATTGAGCAGTATATTAGACAAAATGCATAATGCATGATATTATTTACACTGTATCTATCTTCCCAAGGAATTATTATTGTTAGGAGAATGTTTTTTAGTTTCTTGTGTCAATAGGTCTGTCTTTTGAATATTGCATGTTTGTTTTTCTTGTAGTTTTGTACTTGGAGGAAAACATCCTAAATCCATCTTAACAGTAAGTGTCCTCAGGGTATGGAAGAACAGACACAGCTGAAAGCCCAGCAAAACTTTTACCATAGCAAACAATGATGAACTGCAATATTACTTCTAACATCGGYATGCAACGAGGTTATTAATGTCCTATACTTCTTCTGATACTGTGGTTTTCTGTCTAAGGCATAAAGCAGAGCCAACATCTCTTTTTCACTATTTTCAACGCTAAAACAACTACTGTTCCACTGTGTAAACCACTTCAGAGACCATGTAGTCACGCTGTGAAAATCTTACTCCCTTTTGGAATATCTGTTATTCATACTCAAGGTTTGTGTGGAGCCTTTCATAAAGCATGTTGGAACCTTGTCAGCATTTAAAACAWCTCCAAATTTAAGAATGCCTACAGAGGTAGGGTTTTAGATTAGATCTATTTGTAATTTTCAACAGTATGATAAACCAAAACAGGCAAATGTTCAAGAAGATTCAGAAGCCTCGGAATCTTCACTTAACCATCAGCATCAAAGCTCCAACATGCCTACATCACTGCAGTAAATGGCTTGTAGGCCCCTAAACCACTGAGGCATTCTTAAAAATAACTTACTCTACCCATGTAGCAGCAGGTCTCAACAGGGCAAAATATTAATAGCAATAAAGTCCGGTTGAAGATTTTTCCTTTCCTTTTGTTTTTAACAAAACATTTAATACTAAACACTGCAAAGTCTGTAAAATAGCAACCTGCTTGCAAAGCTATCATTTCTATAAACCTTTCCAGTGCATTGTAATGTGAAATATCTTGTACTCTCTGTATACATGAAAATCCATTTTGGCATGGAAAAAAACATATATACAAATGTTCTGCTTAAGATGAAAAAAGAAAAGGATGAGGAGAGAATCAGCTCCGTGAGTACTCTCATAGACTGGAAAGAAAACATGGTGCCGAGGAAACCTCAGTTACCACCTTCSTGCTCACCCATACATATGTGCACACCGTTGCTTAGCCTTAATGAAAATTTCTATTTTCCAGTATTCTAAAGGAGCAGRATTTGGCCCTTAATCAAAGCATGGTCAAATCTTGTATGCAAATTATGTTAGAAATAGGAAAAAAAAAAAGMAAGCTAGCATAAAATGGTACATAGTTTGGCTATTCCACAGAGCAGTTTGGAAGGATCTGTAATACTGTGGTTGCTGCTATTCTGAGAAGACAGGCAGCACAGAAGGAATCAGTCACCCTGCTTAGCCTTAACTCTGCTGAGGAAYACCATGCAGACTGTTGCCAGTCTCTTTTTTCCTCTCTCGGTGGAATGCTGCTCCTCATGCTTCTAAAATCAGGGAAATGCAATCTGCTTCTCTCTTTAGGTGCAAATCTTGGGTCTCTGCATGCAGGCATTGTTTCCTGTATCAAAGAGGCTCTTGGATATTACCCACAATTATTGGCATATTGTCCCGCTACCATTGATACATCACAAGGATTAAAAAAGCTACCAAACTGCTGAAATAGGTGAGTCTGGCCAAACACACAAATGTCTGAAAAACAATTTAGTTCAGCCAAAAGTGAAGGTCTTTCCATTCAGAAGTACTCATATTTACAGAGCATATAATGAGCAAATAATGCTCTCACTAAATCTGTAGTTCAGTTGTTTCAYACTTACACACTCCTTGTGAGCTTCAGAGTCCTCACCTAGGACAAAACACAGCTGGGATACATATGATGAACCACTTTTTGTCTCCAAAGAGAGAGGCCACCAAGGGAGTTCAAAAAATGACATACTCCACAGAGGAAAGTAGAAGTATAACTCACCCAAACTATAGCATTGCTGAAGTATTGTAGTATGTTTGATCTGTGCTTGGCGGCTTGGGCTGAAACACTGTTTGCTGTTGAATAAGAGTAACGAATCAGGCATATCATAATCAAGGAAAGCAATAGAAAAATAACGAAAATCAAGGTAAAACTTAAATAATTAATTTGTACCAAAAAATCTTAATTTTGTATTTCTAGCAAGATAACATGATTCTAAAGAAACATGATCATTTGAATTTCTGTTAGTYTTATGAAAGGTTCTTTGCTTTTGTTTTGGCTAGTAATGAAAATGCAAAGAGGTGAATATTCACCAGACAAATGAATATTCAGGACTTATTCTCTCTCACAAATACAAAAAATAAATACATGAAGATCTACATTTCAATTTAATTGTGCACTTTTCTAGTAATTATCTTAATTGCATTATTTAAAAATAATAGGAATGGCTTTGAATGAATGGCTTTGAATAAATTCAAGATAGTGATTCAAACTCGTAAGAGGGAAGAGTTTTTAAGACAAAACCAACAAACTAACCTGAATTCATCTCTCCGTTATGTTAAAATATGCCTGAAGTATTAGATATTGATTAATCTGAAGTGTGACCTTATGTTGAGTAGTGTCTTTGGATTTGGTGGCTGATTCCACTTCAAAATGTTTTGATCAAACAGTTTATCATCATATTATTTATGACTGGAGAAAATAGCATGTTTTCTGATATACTAGTAACCAGCTTGAAATCTCTGCCCCTCACCAAGCCCGAAGAGATTTAACACAATTTTACTGGATGCAAATAAGGATTTGAGAGTATGTTGTTCGCGACCTCAACTTTTCTATGAGGAGAATGTCACAGAATGCCAACMCATCTATTGCAAGCAGTGGTGTGTTCGACAAGAACATCATCAGATCCAACACTACACGGACGCTGATGAATATTTCAGGTATGGATTATCCTAATCAAGTAGCCAACAACCACTTAGCAGAGCCTACGTACATCCAAACAGTGGATGCTCTATTATATTGCCAGAACAAGAGGACAATGTGTACAGCTCTTACAAAGTTGACAGTTATAACGTATCTGTTTTGCTGTCCTCTCACTGGCATTATCTCCCAAAGAACGTGCTTGTACGACTGCGGYCCCACACGGGTCACACTGGGAACCCCAGCATCCTTGTGAGCAGCTATGCGTGGGGCACATCACTGAATCCCAAAAAACGAAGTACTGAGCGTGCGTCACCATGCAGGCAACCACCACCGTCAGTCAGGTGGGGACGCAGGTGGCATGGCTAGGCTACAGGACACCCCGTCTGCCTCTCTTAAASACAAATCACAGCAGGTTCCTAACGCTCTTAGCTCAGCCCACCTCCAGCAGCCTGCTCCCCACAGCGCTTACCCTCTCCCTGGAGCTCCCTCTCCAGTCTCACCACTCCTTCACCCTCACGCTCTGCTTAAGCTCTGAGCTGGAACTTCTCGCCTGCCCTGACCAGGTGCTGTCAGCCCACACTTCCCTTGGCCTCCTCCCTGAACCAGGTTTTACCGAAAGCATAACCCACTGACTCAACGACAGAGCTATTTTCCTGACGGCATACAAAGGGCAGGCATGCCCTTTCAGCCTGGGTGGCTTGTTTCAGACTATGACGAAGTAAAGGGAGGAGGGAAATCACAAGAAAACAAGAAGCAGCAGTGTGCATTTCCACAATAATACTTTGAGCAGAAATACACAAAGGAAAAGAAAATGCAGTCACTGTAGTTCCCCTCCATTTTACACACCTGCACACTTCACTGTACCGTTTCACTATTGCACCAGGGCCTCAGTAGACTGTAAATAAACAAGCCACCATGTTACACCAGTGAAGTCATCAGCAATCCTGCTCTTTTCATTTCAAGAGAAAATCTGAGCCAGAGAACTCAGACCCATCCCATTCCAAGTTTTATTGCTGTTTCCACAAGTAAATGCTAATTAGGTAGTCCTGTGAAGAGCAACGAGTTGAACTTGGTGATCCTTATGGGTCGCTTCCAACTTGAGATATTCTATAGTCCTAGGGAGGTCTAGCCAGGACCTTGGGCTAGCTCTTACCCCGAGGAATCTTTTGATAGAGCTCATTTATTTGGCCTAAGAGCATGTTAATAAAATACAGCATTGGTAAGGTGTTAAATAACATATATATCTGTATTATCAAACAGTGAACCTAAGACATTGTTACCATACAGAACAATTCCACTAATTAGTCTTTGTTAATTTTAGAAAGTCAACCTGAAAGCATACTTATTTAAATGCCTCTCAAAGCTGTGTCTCATGCCACACAGCACTGTGTAGAACAGCTGATTTTAAGTAATTCCAGGCTCTACTCTGAATACAGTAAATCTTTTTTATTTAGAAAAACCTAATTTAGAGACAGACAGCTAGAAACAATAAAAAGTGAGCAGTATATATCAAGGTTTGTCTGCTTCCAAAGAACTATTCCCCTTAGATTTAGTTATTCTGTCTGGGTGATAATTCTTTTCTATCATGTGTGTTCTTAGTTCCCAGTGCTTTCAAGATGCATCTATACCCAATAATTCAGTAAAATATCTTAATTTAGCAGTCTTCCTTCTGCTTTTTTAAGGGAAGGCTCACTCACTAAGGGGAAGCTGAGAGGTATTTAGAGCTCTGAGTTAACTGTCTCTTTTTCCTCAGCCTTTGAGTAAGTTGAACAGGTTGAATCAATTTGACCTCCTGGAGGCTGTAATTCAGTTATGGTGGTCACAGAGGCAGGTGTTTCTGAGCGTGGAAATACCAGGCCACAAAATGTTAAGTGTTAGACTACAGAGCCTCCTGGCTAATGCTTTTTTCCTGCCACATGGCAGGTAACCCTCCTCCAGTACATCCAAGAGATATTGCTGAGCAATCAATAAAGGAGCAGCCTTGTCAAAAGTGGAGAATATTGACTTCATCCAGTGGGCAATCCCTAGGACCTCCAAGTATCTTCTTTACAACACTCTTATACCAAATTCCTTCCATCGGCTCACTGCAACGCAATCAGAGTTGTTGTCCAAAGATCACCATTATTTTTTCATGCCATTCTAGCCATTCAAAACACCTATGTAGCATCTACACCTTCCATGAACGTTTCTGGCATTTCCATTTAAATAGGAATTGTCAGAATAACAATTCATATTTTGCACCCAGGTTAATTCCATTTCCTTTCATATTACAAAGTATAATTTAACAGTAGAAGTGAAATAACAAGACTCCAGCTGTCCTATCCACTTATGTATCAAACAGAAAGCCCCGATCTCTTCTGCCCTTGTTGGCTGTCCAGTCTGTCCAGTGTCAGATTACTTTGCTATTCTTAAATTCTGATTCTAGTTTTAGCATAGATGAAAACATGCAAATGTTTGGAAGACAAGGGGCTAATACATTGTACTTGTCATTTAGAGAACTTCCTTTTTGGGATTTTAAATTGTTTGACAAATGTTGATTAGTCAGATATTCCCCTTTCACAGGAGGGGACTGTGGAGCAAACAGTATCTCCTACAGGACTCYCTTATTGCCACACAGTGGAAAAGACACTTCGTCTGGGTCCAGGCAGCGAGGTGGTGAGCACATCTGAAAAGTACAAAGTATTTTGAAAGGTACAATGTATTTTCTTCCTGTACTAGGCTATTTTTATAATAAATGAATTAATATATACATTGAAGTGTGTTGGACTGATTTCTTCTACATAAACGGAAGTATTAATTATGGAAAAAAATACAATTATTTAAAACCATAAATAATCCCATCAATGTAAAACAGATTCCAGCACTTGTGAATATGTATTTTAGTTTCATAGACAAGAGTACTATCACAGCTGCTTTCTCAAAAAAAAAATCTGATGAAGCAGGTACTTCAAGTTGGAATGGCAGGCAACACAACGTCTGTTAAAAACCTCTCCTCTGAAGAAGGGCAAGGACTCTTCTGAGGTGCGTGACACATATCTAAGGTACCAACAAGCAAGAGAAGCTGAATGAACTTTTGAATTTTAGACATAAAAATGTGACAAAATCTGGGAGGTCACAGCCCTAAGGTCTCAAAACCGCAAACAAAAAGTTCAAATAACAAGTGATCTTTATGAGTGTCACAACAGAACATTTAGGGACATATTTAAAGGTGTGTCATCCCTCTCTGGCTAACAAACCACATGTGCAGGGGCTTAAGCACATGCTTAAATACCTCACAGGAGTAGGGATTAGAAGCACACTGCTAGGAATAAATTCACACAGCTAGCACAAATTGTCATTTTATCCTTCCTTCTACACTGATACATAACACTTATTCTTTATTTACTAGTTGTTTTCATCCATTTTTAGTTGAAATACATGGCAAAGTAACATAGGTATGTCACAGACAATAAAGGAAAGGGAAGATGAGGCCTGAATGTCAAACCATTCCACAAAGCAGGCATTAAACAGACTTCCCATTCTTCATGAGAGAGTAGTTACTGTACTTTTATTTTGTGCTTGTCAACATAGGCCTTTATCTTCCTACCTTTTCAAACTCTACCATACCTCTCAAAGTATTGCTGAAATCACAGAAAATTTGCTGGGAACAAACACTTTACATATCTTTGTCATTTTTTTCTAGTACTTTGATTTTGTTTTCCAGTTTTCAACTTGCACAAAAGCCTCTACCCTGCAGTCAATTTGGAAAACATATAGCCAATTTCCACAGAAAATCAATTTGGTCTTTCAGAGGGAAAAAACAAACAAACAAAAACATACAAAAAAGCAAGTGATTTGGGATTGGGTGGTCTCCTAGAAAGCGACTCTGGATTTTTCTCTGTTCCACTTCGCCATATCTTCTTGAAACCACAGGGAACCAAATTTGAAGACATCATACAAGTAAGTTTTCCAGTTGATCTTTAGGGACCTACCAACTGCCTGAATTTCATGGGATACAGGTTGAAATCTGATTTTCTAAGTAATCCAACCCTACTCCCAGGAAATGGGATTTTTCCTCTTATTTTCCTTCTTCACACAACTGCAGGATAATGTGCAATTGTAAGACAATGAGTGAATTTACATTAGTGCACATAGTTCATACCAGAAGTACACTTTTGAAACAGACTTCCTGATCATTCCCACTCGTTGTYCTTTGGTTTCCATTGCAGAGCAGTCTGTGAGTGTCCACTCATCCTCAGCACCAGCTCTGCTGATCTGCTTCYACTGGACCCTTCTTTAGGTCTGATGTATTAGTCTGGTATCTGTTCAGGACTAATATATTAGTTTGAGGCACTGGTCTGTGAAAGGAGGTGAGCACTCTTCAGGCAGAGGACCCAGATTTCTTATAATTCCAGGCAATACTGCTGTTCACTTGCCCAGGACCAAAACCTCTCCCTCAGTTTCTGGGTTGACTCCAAGCACAGTTTATCTTCCTGTAAAGTGGGATGCAAATTCAGAGAAAAGAGACTAGAGTGAAAGCATTTAGGTAATTCGATAGAAATTACTGAATTAAAATTCAAAATATTTGAAAAAACAAAATACCAAAAATTTAATGTCTGAATCAACACCCACAGAAATAGCAGCAGAACAAYGTGCTGTCTTAAAATACACTCAAGGCTCTGTTTTACATCTACAATCCATGCAGTCGGTCCAAATAATATATTCACTAATGTGTCCATTAGGTCCAGAAAACTATACCATTCCCTTCCCTGTTATCCTCTGCCAATTATTCCTACTTCATTGTAATCCTCCAGACTGCCACTCCATCAGTTTCACAGAAAAAAACCACATTAATTTATCCCAACATAGCAAAGAATGTTACCCTTAYGTATCAGGGTCCAGAGGAAAGTAAAAAAACCTTGCATAGTGATAATCAGAAAAGGATATAATACTTAGAAACAAAAGAATGTATTTCTTATTACTCCTCCTGGACACRAGGCCCCCTAGTCCCACAGGACAGCCACCTGGCTTTATCCTTCATGGTCTAAAATCCCAACATACTCATACTGGGCAGTATACTGCTCCATATTTAATATTCAGCCTAAATGTCTTGGAATTCAAAGCCATGCAATAACGCTGAGTAATATCCATACGTTTTATTTTTGGCTCAAAAGAAAAGGCATCAAACGTAGGCACCATAAGTTGCTATGCTGTCCACATGACAACCATGCTATTGCAAACCGCACGTGATATTGCCAAGAAAAATATATATCGTAGAGACAAGAGTCACGTGCACATGGACAGAAATGAAGTATTGCACAGCACTTGCATGCTTACTGCTGCAGGAGAGAGCAGGGCATTTCCARGCTTGTTGCCACTCTGACACTCACACACAAGCTCTGCTCCATCTCGCAGCAGAGAGAAATTGAGACGTTAGCACCGTGCCCTGTTGTACTCTTGGCACCAGCCACCTCCATTGCAGAACAGACATGAGAAAACATCTCCATCCCTCTGTTCTCACGCTGCCTTGTTGCTCCAAACCCACCTCCAAGCTTTGGGCTGGAACAGCACAAAATGTATGCTCAGCCGTACACTCTCTTCTGCCACTTCAGCTACACAGGAGAAAACCTTTGGCAGATAAATAGAGAAAGCAGTTGAGGATAGAGATATCTTGATCATCATGGGGAAAAGGTTAGAGAAACTCAAATCTTTTAACAGACACTTGCCAGAAAACCAGTTTTAAAAAGCCTGCAGCCTCTAAACTACGGTATCATCCAGCTTCTACCTTAGGGATGCATCTATATTAGCATTTACTGCATTGCAGGGTTCATTTTAGGTTTAAATTCATTTTGCCTCTATACTTGGGGTCTTGCAGTATCGCTTAAGCCCTGGTGCAGCCGAAGCACTGTCCTTACTGGTGAACTAAGGTTGAAGTCATGCATTAGAGCAGCATCTGTCTCACCCCACCTGAGACGGTGGCACAAGGCCCTGCTGTGGTTAGCACTCTGCACATCCATGGCGCACGCCTAGGCCCAGCAACTGATGAAAACACTGGTCCTGGAACCTAACAGGTCACTGCAGAACAAATCCTGATTCTTTCCTCTTTGTGCCACATCAGTGGCAGTAGGCAGCCTAAGTTTCTGCAGGCAACTCGCCTCAGAGTCTTGCTATCATACTGCTCAAGCTGAACAGGCTTTCTGGTCTTTTATCTCTGCCCAAAACAATTCTAAAATGCCATTTATTAACATATATTTACCGAGGACTGGAACTTCCACACAACTTCAAACTTTCACCGAAGAAAACATCAGTAAGTCAGAAAATTATCTCCCAGGACTGTACATACTAGTATTATGGAATTCAGTGAGGAAAATCCAGTGTTCAGAAGTCTATAACCAAAGTTATAGATGGTGCAGTACTGCTGCCTCTAACAACTTGACATCACGCTGTAGCCTCACTAAATTGCTTCATACACTATGATGGCTAAATAGGAAAACAAACAGGCATCTGCAGTCAGCGTAGAGATCACGTAGGTAGAATGAGGCAGAAAACTTCATGCTGCCCTTGCACTGTCGAGTTCCTCACCCTCTCACTGCACACACAGTGATTTGACCAATTCAGGGGTACAGTGAAAAAGCCAGTATATGATCTTATAAAAGCACAGAGATCCCATAGAAATATACGCATGTAACTGTCCAGCAAACATTCCTGTCTTCTCTATTCAATTTTGTATGTTGTTGCCTTTCTGTATGTTCATGAATAGAAACAGTAAATTTGGCTGCCACACGTATGCGCACACGTGCGCGCGCGCACACACACACACACACACACACTCTCATTCCATTTGTGCAGTCCTGGATATATTTATCAGTGAACTGATATTCCAAATCAGTTCGACGTAAATGAACTCCTATAGTGGGTATTTGTTCAACCAGGCAAATATATCAGCCTTAAATGCTTGCATTTGTATTTATACCTCTGTGATATGAATTATGCATATGCATTTATTCGTAAGCTCTCTTCTATTAGTCTATTAGTCTTTCTCTTCTATTAAGCTTTGGGCTGGTCCCTTAGGAACTCATTATCTACAGTGAGTTTCACAAGGGCTTGATGTGACTCTACCAGAATTGTTATTGTATTGTACTTTCCCAGAAAGATTGTGATACTTTTCCCAGACACCTACAGTTAATTCAGTGTTGACTATTTAAGAGCAGTGAGCATTTTTCCCACCAAGCCAAAACAGTGAAATTGAATTATCAGGAATATTAGTGGGTTTTTTTTTCCAGAGACAGACAGAGCCATTAAACTAGCACTTGGACGGGTACTGCTGGAACAATTTCAGTGTTGTTCTTTCCCCTGGCAATCCGCTTCAACTCATTTTTCTGTTTTCAAAGTAGGTTTTGATTTTGCTTTTTTTAGGCTGACTCAGGATGGCAACTTTGCCCGCTGCCGCCACCGCTGCGGCAGGTGAAAAGCAGCCCGCAGTTCAGCCAGCGTGCCCCGTTCAGCGACAAATACCCTGGTCAGCAGCCGAAAGGCGGTGAGAAAGCTTGTGTACGGCCATCCCCGCCGCCTCCGAGCCTCAGCCCCAAGGCAGCGGGGTGCAGGAGGCCACAGCACCCCTCTCACGCCGGTAAGGCTCCAGGCCGTGCCAGCAGCGCTGGCGGGGTGGCCTTCCCCGGCCCTCAACTCGGGCGCCATCGGGCACGAGGAGCCACTGCCCACGGCTCCCCCGCGCTGAAGAGGTGCTGGCGGGTCGGCCGTTTCCCCCCCCCACGCCGCGCGGCACCCTCCTGCCACGGGATTTCATGACTTTTCGGTGAATTTACTTCTCTCGTGAAGTCGCCCGGCCTCGGGCGCGCCCGGCTGGGCCGCAGCGGGGCAGGCCCTGGGCGGAGGGGGCAGCGCGGAGGCGGCGCCCCGCGCGGGGCCTGGGTGCCCTCTGCCGGCCGCCGCGGGGAGAGCAGCGGGAGCCCCGGCCTGCCGCGGGCAGCGGGGCCGAGCCGAGGCGGCGGACGGAGCCCGGGCGGGGCGCAGAAGGGGCGACCTGTGGCGGCGGGCCGCCTGCCCGCGGGCAGCACCGGCSGGGAGGGGACGAGGTGGGGAAGGAGCGCAGGTCCCGCCCCAGCAGCCCTTCCTTGAGGACCCACACGCACCCCCGCGCCCAGCCTCGGGGGGCTGGAGCCCCCTTCGGCTGCCGTTTTGGCACGGCCCCGGCCGGTGCTCCCGCATCCTCCGCATGGCCGGCACAGCACACGCGGCTCCCGGGACAGCCTGGGTGTCTTATAAGAAAGCCGGGCTGCCCGGCTCCCTTCCCGGGGAAGTAAAAGCGGGCTGCGGGGCTCGCTTGCCTCCAAGTTGTAAACTTAAAAATTAAGACCCAAACTCGGGACGGCCACGCCGGAGCCCAGCGCTGGGTCCCGAGAAACCGCGGCTCCTGGAGGCGGCTCGGGGCTGCGCTGCGGGGAGGGTACGGGCGGGTATTTGCCGGCTGCAGGCTGGGCTGCCCCAGCGAGCCCTCCCGGGCGCGGCAAGCCGGCAGCCCGGCACGGCCTCGCCGCGGCAGCCCGGGCTTGAGATTTCCTCCCCTCCCCGCACAGGAGGCGGCGGGAGGGAGGGCGTCGGGGGCGGCTCCGCGCAGCGCAGGGGGCTGCGGGGACCCGGCGGGCATCGCTGCTGGGCTGCGGGACGGGGAGCGGCGGGGCAGACGTGTCGGTCTGGGGGTCGGTGAAGGAGAACCACGTCGAAAGCCTCCCCATCCCCGGCTTTCGGCGGGGAGGGGGCAGGGGGGGAGATCATGCTTGGGTTTCTGTTTGTTTTTTTTTTAAATAAAATGACCGCCCCATCTTCCTGAGCAGAGGCGAACGGGAGKGCCCCGGGGAGCGGAGGCTGGAGGTGTTTGTGCCCCCCGGGCTCAGGTCGCAGGAGGCTGCGGCCAGAGGAACCCAAACCCCGCCACCCCACACCTCCCACCGCCAACAACCGCGGTCAGGGTGAGCCCACCCAGCCCGCCGCAGCCCGGGGGGCGGCTCCGGCCGGCCGGGGCTGCTGCTCCTGCGGGCGGGAGCCCCACCAGAAGCCCCTCGCCGTGGTATTTGGGCGGGGGGGGGGACGGGACACGGGGACCTGTGTATCCACCCCGGCCAGGAGCACTTCTTTAATAATACGCAAGCCAGCCTGGGTTGCCAGCTTGTCCGTGCCCAGAGCGAGCGCTTCCCCCCAGAGTGATCCCGGCGGGGGCCGGCCCGTCGGGCAGGGCGAGCCCCCCGCGGCGCCCCCGCTTCCCCCACAGCGCTGCAGGCGGGCGGGGAAGGAGCCCCGCTCCCCCCGTGACCGCACACCCACGCACCCCCCACACCCCCGCCCCCCCCCCCCCCCCCCGTGACCGCACACCCACGCACCCCCCACACCCCCGCCCACCCCGGTGCCGGCGGCGCGGGGCGGCGGGCGCGGGGGGCTGAGCGGGCGGCGGCCCCGGCCTGCGTCAGAGCTGTGCAAACACCGCCGCGGCGCCCGCCGCTATTTAAGGGGCCGAGGCGGAGTCGCCCCTAAGTTCCCTGCCTGGGCACACACCGGCCTCGCTCCCTCCTCGGGTCCCACCTCGGGAAAGCGCAGCGGAAAGGTAGGAAGCACCGGTCACCCCTCCTCCGACTGCACCTCTGCTGGGGGGGCCGGGG
>JASVER010000198.1:154100-221832 GCA_030449065.1 Oceanodroma leucorhoa | reverse complement strand
AGGAAACGCACCCGGCTCCGGCGGGGGACGGAGGGATTCGGGCTGCTCCCGGACGGGCGCGGGGTGCCGCGGAACAGGGTGCCGGACGGGCCCCGGCGCGGGGCGGGGGGCTGCGGGGAGCGGCGGGCTCCGGGACGCTCCCGGGGGGCGAGCCGTCCTCCAGAACCGGCACGCTGTGACAGAAACAGCGGCCTGGGATGGGATTTTGTGTTTGGAGTCCTTAGTACGCGCATGAATATATACATGCGTAAAAAATACAGGAGTCGGGTCGGCTGAAAAGATATCTCTGCGGAGAGGATGCAACGCACCTTTGGTTTCTAAGTAYCAAAACCTACATGGTACATCACTAATAACCATGCTGGAGTGACATTGGTGACATTTTTCATTCATCTCCAAACAATACTAAAAAAAACAGATTTTATGCATCGCAAATGTTTTCCATCTAGTGGGCAAATAAGCTTAATTTTCTCCTCTTTTAAAAGATTATGTTCAGTATACTGTTCAAAAACTTAAACGATCCAAAAATTCTCATGTAGATGAGATAATTCATGTATATTTATAAATGGAAATTACCCCTATAGCATTAAGTACGAGGTACCTTGTTTTTCCTAGCAACTGAGAGTAATTTCTGTGTTTCCAGAAAAACATTATTTCAGCTTATATGATCAAACAATCTAGTAAAACGACATCATTTTGTCTAATACTTTTTTAAGGAAGCAGTAAAAAGTTTGTTACACTTGAATTCTCTGTTTTATATGAAGAATATTGTTAAGTTGCACATTATTTCTTACAGCTTTTAACTCAACAGCTTTTACCACCTCAGCTTTTAGATCAAATGCTTGGGAGGGGGTGTTAGATTTTGTTTTTTCTTTCCTTGGGACAAGTTTTTGTTTTTTCTTTCTGTGTATAACAAGGTGAAACCTCTTGAGCACTAAAGCTCAAACCAATGAAGGGTTGACAAAGTACAGGTTCTTCAGAGAACTTGACAAAATTGAGTATTTGTAGTAACAGCAGATTTTAGTACAACAGCAAAATACTGTAGTGTTTGAATCCTGAGATTTTTCACAGAGCTGGATACATCTCCCTTATGTTTTAATGAAATACAGCTTCCAAAGAAGAAAAGCAAGTATGAATTGAATAGATCAGGGAGACCTAGCACATACTACAGTGAATTAGTTTTATTCTTTCCAGTGTATCTTCCTCTTACCAATGGTTATTTAACTATTCATGTACATGTTTTCCAACTTAAGACAGATCCCACAGTTACCTGCATTAAAACCAAAAAACCCACAACCCTAGTTTCCTCAGAAAGCAGCACCCCCAATGGAAGATGGGGGTTACATACAACAGAGTAAATCTGGTCATTTTAACAGCCTATCATTCCTTTCCTCTCCAGCAATGTACAGCGGTATATGCATCTGCGTGTTCCTTGCTGTGCTCTCAGCGAGCTCTTTCGGACAGCAAACCGTGGGCTCACACAGTGGGAATCCACTGGCTGCTGGGCTTGAGCAGAGCTTGACAGAACATCACCGGCACGTCCGTGCCGCTTCGTCTGCTGGCCCGCTGAAATCCGTGCCGCGGCTGGATGGAAGCATTGACCAGCGAGCTAACATTGGCGCTTTGTTGGCCAAGTACCTCCAGCAAGCCAGAAAAGGTACCGGTTATAGCTTACTTACTGTGCTACTTCTGTGACAGTGGAATTTCCTGCAAGGATACTTAGGTGTTAAGATAACCCTGTCATCATCTAGCATAGATTTCTAGAGAAGATAGGTAGATTTTGCCTGGTTATTCCTGAGGTAGAGAGCATTCTCTTATTTACTGCAAAACTTCTCCATAAAAAGATTTSTACATAGCAGCCGCTGAGTGAGAGCTGCGTACAGATAACTGAAGAAAAGTAACTACCCGTCAGGCTACCCGTTCAGCTTTTATTTTTAACTTACTATTTTCATAGCCTTATAATTATTTTGGTATTATTTTCAGCATATTGTATCTCAGATAAAATACAGTAATTGCATTTTCTTCAAACTTCTTCATTTAGTTAACCTCCTCCCTCACTTTTTAGAAGAGCAGGAAAACTTTTCTGAGGCTAAATACAGACCAAATGGCTAACCTCACCTCAGCCAGAAATACCTGTACCGGGGAAATCATCTGAGTATTGGATTTTCCATGTATTTGTTCCCAGAGGAAGTTAGAAAAGTGTGAAAGCTTTTGAAAGATCAAAACTCACATTTATGAACACAATAACTAAAAGCAGTGATAAGTAAAAGCACATTTGCTTCGAAACATGTCAATTCCTGTTAGGTTTTTGGTCTCAGGCAGCCTGGGAACACAATCTTGCAGCTACTTAAAACCTCCATGGCACTGCGTTTGTAACAAGGGCATGAAGCACTGGTAGAGTAATGGAATTAAGGACTTCGTTATTACCGTGTGATTCATTAGTCACTTGAGGAAACAATTGTATTACACATAAGAGCTAGCAAGAGAAAGAGTAAAGCTGTCCCTGTTGACACCTTACAGCGTATGTTTTACACAGACACATTACAGCATGCTGTTGGTGCTATCAGTAAAAATGAAGGATCAAAATCATTTCCCACTGAAACTCCCCCACAAGAAAACATTTTTCCTTTTGAAGGCTCTTATCTCTGTATTGCTCTGTATCTCAATAGAGTAACGCCACGGCAGCCTAATTGCTGTGGCCTTTTGACTGCCAACCTCAACAAAAGCCACTACACAAATCTTGTTTAACTGTGATAGCTTCACTGGGGTCTATCCACCGTATTGCAGGGAAAGAGGACATCTGAGAAGCAGAGAGGGCTCCAGGGGAAGGCAGTAGTGAGGATTACCTGGACATACAGACATTGAGAAATTAATTCACTCCCAGTCCCAGACTGTGCTTAGGATAAAATTCACTTTATATAAATAAGAGCTTTCTCCTCTCCTGTCTCTCCACACAACCTTATGCAGATCATTTAACCCTCCCACTGCTGACCTCTATGCTAGGCATAATCCTGTTCTTATTTCTGATGGCAGCCTGCAATTAGGAGATGCCACATGCATTTTATGCATTACATATGCAGCCATACACGTTCATCTGTGTACATAGAATAGGGCCAAATCAGAAACAACAGAAAAAGAACCACTTTTAATATAGTCTGAGACACTTCATCTCGTGTTACCAATTTGCACAATATCCATTAAGGAACTTCTTTTAGCAGTTCACGTAATCTAGTGGAAAGAGAGTTCAGGTATGAAATTCCACAATTCAGTGCTACAGTTAAAGCTGTTACTGAATAAGAATGTTATTGCAGAAGTCTACAAAGCAGAATCCTCATTACCTTTTCCCAGTATAGTCATTGTCATCCACCTACRCAGAAACCGAACTCCTCATTCTGGTTTATGTAGCCATTATATTCTCTTAAATATCTGGCTGACATTTCCAAATAGCTTAACCAGATGAAGTGAAAAAAACACTTTGGATTTAAGATGTCTTTTTGGTAAGCATTAATATGAGGGAGAACTTCCTGCATACATATTAATTGACACATATAATTAACTCTTCAAAGTGACTGTTAGCAGATGATGGGATTCTTGTGACATGACTAGGCTAGTTGGACTCTGGCTTGTAGATGTATTTGCTAGTTACAGAAGAGAAGATTCACAGGAGCAAAACAGTATTTACTTAATTTATAACAATACATACAGTGTTCTCATCAAAACATTATGTTCTCATTTAACATAAAGGTTCTGGGCAGCGCCTCAGAAGTCTCTGCAGAACACTCGCATCTACTGTATTAGTCTGTATTTAACCTGTCTAAACCATAATACTCACTAGAAAATTCCATCTAGGGGGAAGGAGAGTCTGGGCATTTGCCAGTGTTAGCAGTCATCACTGATGGCATTTGCCCTTGTGATTAATAGAAAGGCTGATTTTGGACAATATTCCCAGTTATAACAGTGAGAGAGTTAAATTCTCTCAAGAGGTTAGGGCTAGGTGGCGGCCCTGTAGCCAAACTGCTACAATTTTGAATATGTTTGCTGTACATTGATTCTGCAGTATCCACAGGACATCTCTGGTGGTTTGAGGCAAGGTAATTAAGGTGCTGTTACGAAATTCGTTTTACTGTTTGTGACCCCTAGCTTTCAATTAACTTCATCTGCAGGCTTTCAGCATGAATCTGGCACCGTGTAGAAGAGACGCTGTAGCTGTCAAGTTCGTGACACGCACATTTACTATCCTCTAAGGAGCCCTTGCCAGGCCAGACCATAATGGCACCAGGGGAGCCATTACAGCCCACAGGTCACTGCAGGCTCAGAAGTCTCTTAAATGCCAACATCTGAGTRATGGTTCTGCGCCAGCTTGGCCCTGCCTGCTTATAGTGCCAAGAAGCCACTCTCATCAACTTAATTACGTATTTTGAATTATGAATGTGAATTTCACGGGTTTTGAGCATTTAATGGTAGACATTCTTTTCTAGAGATAATTAAAATTTTTGCCATTTTGTTTTAGGTAAATGTTTAAAACATGGCTGGTTTCCTTTTTTGGTACCTTTAACTCTTTATCCCTCTGCAGCCACTAACAAAACAATGCAGCTGGTTTTGTTTTGAACGGATCATGTTCATTATAAATCATTACATGAGGAAAACCTTGAAATACAAAAGCACAGAGTCACCGTGGATTCCTCCAAAACACAAGAAACCATAAGCAAAGCAATTGTGTAGATTTYGATTTGTGGGGTTTGATTTGGGCTTCTTTTCCTTTTTGATCAGTTCAAGTATTCCTCAAGCCTCAGTCTGTATTGAATACTAATATATTGAATCTGTTCCTTCCTCACTCAAGGCTTAAGCTCAATCTAATTCTTGGCATATGTCAATTTTGGCTGTTTTCAGGGAGTACAGAGAGAAGTAATTTACCTTTCCCTACATTTTTAGTTAGATAACGTGATGATGTCAAAACAGAGGATTACAGCCCTTTTTTGAGAGCATAAATTTTCCTTGCAAATAGTTTGTGTCTCTTTGATGCCCTAAGCAAGGAAGACAGAAARGCTAAGGCAAGATCAGAGATCAGCATCCAACCCTACTGCGAAAGGAGTTATGAAAGCTTTGGATAAGCAATGGAAATATCACTGACATAGTAATAAGCCCTGTATAATTCCAGCAATAGACATCTCTAGTTATAAATTCCAGACGCAACTGTCTCAATTTCAGGACTATTCAACTTCTTGACAAAACCTGAGATTCATAACTCTACCCYGCTTTTTACTGAATTTGCACTGTAAAAGCTCCTGTGAGCTCTTCAAGCAAGATGGGACTGTGGTGGGGTCCTGGTTCAGGCCTGAGTCTGCTCCCAGGCAGAGTTATTTTGCCTCTAGAGCAACTCTCCCAATACCAGCAAGCAAGGATGTGGTCTTACAGGAAGAGTGAGAAATGGTCTGGACTTTGTTTCTCTCTCCCTCTAGTGAAATAGGAAGGAAAAAGGAGAAATGCACCCATATTCCCTCCYGGCAGCCAGGAGGGAGTAAATTGTCTGTTATTTTACAATAAAACCCCAAGCCACTTTCAGGATATTACCCATAACGTTTCTATGACATTTTCCCCAATGACATGACGTGGTGTTATATGGTCTGTATTAAGTCAAACAGTTTTAACTATTGCATACATCTGCAAATGAGTACAAAACAGATCAGAAAATGGAGGAACCTGAAAAATGTGTCCATTTACTCTGCTCTCCCAAACGCTTTTTCTTTAGGTCCCACTGGAAGGCTCTCAGTTATGGGAAACAGGGTACAGAGCATTGATCCTACGCACAGGATAAATGACAGAGACTACATGGGCTGGATGGATTTTGGACGCCGCAGTGCTGAAGAATACGAATACTCCTCCTAAAGAACAGCAAACTATAGCAACAAGAAAAAAAAAAATCACACTCCCATGTCTGTACAGAAAGAGAAAAATTAATTTGTTGTCCTCTTCGAATCAGTGTTTTAAAATATATCATGTATTTGATGTAAATTTGTCTGTAAGACTATACAATGCAATATATACATATGCAGAATTTTCCAGAAAATGTTTTCGTTCTTTTGTGGTTTCTCATACACTCATACTATATTAAAATGATTTCACTTATCCCTTCTTGTCCTGTCACCGCATGTTGCTGGGTGTCTTACTATAAAGAGASGCAGAAAATGCCTTCATTCTGCAACGTTCCACGCCATATTCCATGTGCTGAGTAGTCAGACAAATGAGCCACTTCTTAGGGAAATCTTGTGACAGTCCCAATAGCTGTGAACTCGATAAGGGGAACTTGTCCAAATACAAACACAACAGCACAATACTGCCAGGAAAGGCCAGCTATCCTCACGGTGACCCCTTTTGTGAAGGACTGAGTTATACACCAAGCCCACGTGTTTGTAGTGAATAGTCGACAGTCCTAAAACTAAAAGAAAGAGAGGAACGACACCAACGTGTGGCTTATTTCTTTGCTATTGTGAACTAAATGTGAAAGTTCTGCTGAGGGCTGCGAATCATGGAATAAACAGAGCATTCCCTGCCGTGTGGTGAGCCAAGCGTTCATTCGGGGAGGGGGCAAGGAAAGTTCCCTGAACGGAGCAGAAGATGATCCTGAGGGAAGGGGAGGAGGTATCAGAGCAGTCGAGGCACACGGTGCTAAAAGGAAACGGCTCGCTCCCGAGTATCACAGGGGCAGCCTGGGTTAGCTATCGCCCACCGGCGTGGGGGGACGGAGGGAGGCTGTGCCCAGCCCTCACCTGGCACGAGGGAGGCAGAGAGCCCCACACTCGCAGCTGGGCGGTGAGCCCTGCTTCTGTAAAACCGGCACCCGGGGGACTCTGTCCTGCGAGTCCCCTCGGCAGGCTGCAAAAGGTGTTTTACCTGCCCTCTCCTCCTTCCCCCCCGGGTAACCCCTCCTGCGGCGCCTGGGTCTGCCTCAGCAGCTGGTTCTCGCGTCTAAGGAGTTCCCTAAACTGAAAAAAGAGGTGATTTTGCATTGCATAATTCACAGAATTTCTCCTGAAAAAAATGTGCATTAATAAGAAAAGGAATGCATTTTTCACATGCTGAAAAGCAGGTGCCTGCCGAAGGAAAGAGGCAGGTGAGTATCTCTCTACCAATTTCTACAGCAGTTAATAGGCAAAAAGAATGCATAGAAAATAATACACAGAAAATATTTGTATTAAACCAAAATTCTACCAAAACCAAGAAGACTGGGAAACAAAACAAAATGGTTATGCCAAGGGCTGAACACAAAAACATTTTGAGGAGTTGTTCTCAACGGCAGCTGGGAGAGCAGCCAGCACCGCAGAAATCTGCAAGGAAAGGGAGACTTCAGCAAATGGTAATGGGAGAATACTAGAGAATTTTCTTTTCTAGAAACACCAAATCTCTCTTTTTGTGGATCTCATCTTGAAAACGTGGAACTGTTTTTCTGCATGAACTTTTCTTCCTCTCAAGCTCCTTCCAGTCAACCAGTTTCCAAGCCACCTAGTCTGGCTTCTTTCAGTTCCTTCCCAAATGTAATGAGTCCCTAAACACCTGAATTGTCTCCTTAGTTTTGACTATTGCCCACAGGAAAACAGTCCAAGGTGTCCATTTTTCCAAAACTTTCAAACAGTAAAATCAATTAATCTATTTTTATTAAACTGAGGAAAATACAAATTAATCTAAAAATGCATAGATTAAAACATGTCCTGCCAAAGTGATGTTTCTTTAAAAATAACTTGGGAGAAAACCAAGTTTCTACTTTGCTGTCTTTTAAGTTAATGACAGGAACGTTCAAACAACATTTAAAAATGTTTCTGTCCCTGGCTTATTTATGGAAGGATGTAATATTGTAATATTGCGGGGGAGGCTGGGGGTGGGTGATGTTACAAATCTAACCTTATTACTGGGGAATGTTGTCATCAGGAAAAAAAAAMCCAACATTTTTTTTCTCCTCTGTCTCATTCCCTCCAGGCAGGGGAATGGAGGGACAAAGAGGTTTCCTCCCGTAACCCTCTCTTCTGAAGGTCTCCGAAGATGCCTCTGAAAGCGCGTGGCCCTCAGTGCAGCCGGGTGACGGTTTCGGGGGCTTTTACAAGTCGCTCCCCTGCTCCCCCAGGACAGGGGCAGCTTTTTGTTGCCTGCCACACGTAAAATGGTTTCACTACCTGGCTGCTCACAGGGCTCCCAGGTAAGAGGAGCCCCATGGCCCCATCCTTTGTGGTGCAAAAGTCCTGCTCATGGTCCCTGGGAGGGTGGGGGGGCTTCACTGCCCTGCACAGCTATCAGGGTTGGACTTTCTGTACCCCCAACAGGTGAATAACTTCCAAGGCACCATTCCCAGCATAGAATAATGTTACCACCCCTGCCAAGCTACCACCACCATTGCCATTGACCTGCAAAATTTAAAATTTGCTCATTTTAAATCACAAAAATGCCAATTACAGAAAAAGTAGTTTCACCTGTGAAATCTGCTTTCTCCTTGTGATAGGATTGCAAGCAAAGTTGGTCTGGTTTTGGAAGTGATTAAGAGAAAGTGATATTTTTCTTTGCCAGTCCACTGCCAGCGTGACATTTGTAAGTAATCACATCTGCCACCTTTCCTGGATGCTGGAGAGCTTCAGACAAAACTTGGTCTAATTTTTTTTACAGTCGTTGCACATGCCGGTTTTAATATTTAAGCCCAGTGCTGTAAAAYAAACCAGGGGAATAAAGGGACTTGCAGCGGTGACTCACCTGGCATCCAAATGAGGACTGAAAACATACATCACTTCATCTCAATTGTTTTCCCTATCTCCGGACTGAAGGCTTTAGCCAGTCAGTATGGGTAARTGGGGCCCCTCTTCTGACTGGGCATTGCAATAACTACCAAATGAAAGCAGCTTTGCAGACGGCCTGATCCTGCCACTGCCTGCTGAGTTTGCAGATGCTTCTTGGGTCCACCCGTCCCTCAGCCTTTTAGCAGAAAACGGCTTCTTACTAAACGTCACCTGGATTTCAGGCAGGTGTTGAACTGCCCAGCCCGGACAAATCCGCATGGAGACTCATCCCAAGGCAAGGCAAAGCTGCACAACCACAGCCCTGCTCAGGTGAGGCATCCTCCAGGAGCGGGAGCTGGGGCAGGGAGCCGTTCTGGATTGCAAGTCAGGACCTACAGGCCTAAATTCTGCCAGAGCCCCTCTTTACCACCTAAAACCCAGCTCAGGACTAACATGGTTTTTCAGGTGCTGCTAAGATACAAACTTGTAGCTGCAGGGGACGTCTCTTCTTCATTCCTAACACTCACAGGAGAACTGGTTTGTGGACAACTGTGGTAATCATTAAGGTAAGAGGAACTGTTGCTCTCGGCAGAGCTCTGTTCCTGGAGGCAAGGGGGAGCTGGCTGTAAGCCGCTCAGCAACGTCCTCCTCCTCCTCAAAACATCAGTCACCTGCTCCTCCGGGAGCAGAAGAAATTTCCCAGATGGGAGAAGGTTGTAAAGGCTGCTGAGACATCGTTCAGCTCCCACCCRACCTGGAGCTGCTAATTGGAGCTGAACAGGGCAGACAGCAAATTTTGGAAAAGTCAGGCAACCCTGCTAGCTGCAATGCTCATCCCAGGGCATTGGTGAAGCCACCCTCCGGGCTGCCCTGTTTTAACCCAAGGGAAACAGCAGCCTGGGGATGGAGCCCCCGCAGCTGGGTATGAGACCCCCGAGCCCAGCAATGGCTTTGGGCTGAGAAGTGCCCTGCAGCTTTCAGCACACGCAGCCGCGCGTTGGCACAACCTCCTGGTGCTTGGCTGGGAGGGGAGCTTCCCAGCACTGCCAACTCYCTGACATTTAGTTTAGCTTTACTCGAATGCATCTTCATGGAAGCACGTGCGTAGGGGCTAAATTAACACTGGCAAAATAGCAAATCAATACCTTTTTACACTGAAAGACAGTTTGTTTTCTCCGTGCGCTTGATTCAATTAGTTCTGTTCCAGCTTTATTAACTTAATTTCAAAACAAGTGCTGGGCAAATCTCCGTGAACAGAGCAGCTTAGTGCAAACTCCCTGTAAATGAGCGGGGAAGAGCCTGTGGCTCTGCCCTTGCAGGGCCATGCATACRGCAGCCGCGAAAAGAGGGTAGAAGCGGCAAGTGCTTCTCCTGGGAGCGAGGGGAAATCCAAGCAGCCCCCTGAGAGCRAGGCAGCTCTCCCTGGGAGCTGGGGCAGCGCAGAAGAGAAAGCTCAGCTGCGTCAACACACCTGATCCTGAACAGTCTCACCTGCCCTGGTATTTCAGACGCTTTAAATAAAAAGCGCTAAAATCAAAAAAGCAGCATACGGATCACAGAGCTATTAGGAGACACTGGAGCTGATACTGGTTTTCCAAGGTGAATTTGCCTTCCTGCCTGCCTGGCCGCTGCACCGCAGCCTCCTCTCACAGYGCCATGCGCTGCGTTACGGGAATGCGTGGGGATCCCGCTCCGCGCTCCCAGGCTTTGCTGCATCGCCGGCCCCTCTGTCCTCCCTGCACGTGGGGCAGCAGCCAGATGTTCCAGCTGCTGCCCAGCTCCGCGTGTTTCAGCCAGCTCCAGTGCCCGGAGCGCAAACCAGGCAGTCCCTCTCCGTGGCCTGAGCAGAGGAATTTGCAAGTCAGACAAAATGCGAATGTTATAATGTCCTAGCAGAGCAGTGAAAGGCTTTTCTGTGTGTTTGATTTTTGTATCCCCCGAGTTCATTAAAATTCTCTTAAAGAAAGAAAAAAAATCTGGCTGTGGGGTTGTTAAAGCTTTAATCATTCCTAAGTGCCTGTGTCAATTGAACAGCAATTGGATTCAGCACAGCTTGAAGCCTATTTCAGCAGGGCAAAAATCTCTATAATCTTTTAAATACAAACATTGTCGGCTTCTTGAGTATATGCCATTCTCACATGAAAGCCCACTGCCTACATTACAGCTGAGGACATTGCTAAACACCAATAACTTTCAGGCCTTTTATTATTTTTTATATTCTGTGGTCTCAATTGGCTTGTTAACTGAATTAAAGCAGGTCCGAACAGCACCCAGCGAGATGCCGTAGCACATCTGAACAACGCTAATTCTTCAACGTTAATACAAGCTACAGGCAGCAGATCCTGTCTGCACCAGAGGAAGGCAGGACACATCTCACTGACATGGCTGGACTTCTCAATTCGATGTGGGGAGCTGCCAACAAATGTGTTCAGGAAGTTGGGAGCAACTGTTAAACGTCTGTGCACTACAGCGTTACGTTGTGGGGCCATCCAGTGCTTTGGAGACATGCAAAAGGAAGGAGGGAAGAGTCTCAAAAGGCTGAAATACCAAAGATGTCCAAAGAACATCCTATGTGTCCTCAGCCCAGTCTTACACACACAGTTCTCAGCTCCTCACCCTCCTCTCACCTGCAACCCAGTTTTCAGAGGTGGATGACCACGTTTCTTGCTGTGGTATAGTGAAGATGCATCCAGTATAGTTYCTGGGATACTTGGATATTGCAAGGATGGAGGGCCAATTCATCAGCCATTTGGCCTTCTGAGGTTTAGGTTATGCAGTAGTTCTGTTCTGCTTTGAAATYGTCCAAGTGCATTAAATACCTCGGCTGAGTTTCCAGATGGCTCATGCAGTCTGTTACCCTGTGGCATAATTTACTGTCCTGAAGGAGAAACTAAGACACTCTCCAAATACCAGCGTTTTTTCCAGAAGCAGAAACTGGATGTTTCCTCCAAAATCCGCTGAAATCACTACGGTAAAGCATCTCACAGAGAAGAACGGCCCTGCACCCTGGTAGATCTCCTATGCTTGCACTATCTCGAGTTGCCCTTTTGTAYCTTGAGGAGTTTGGCCTGACTTAGCTTTGATTTCCCTTGACCTCGGGGGCTGCACTTACTCCCTCTTTGGTTTCCCTGTGGCCGCCTTTGTCAGTGTGGGTATTTGATCAGTTTTCCTTTCCCAGGAACGCAAACTTGAAGCCCAGTTCTTCTGCAGGGCCTTCAGTGAATACTAAACCTCTGGATTTTCATGGTTGTATAAAACCCAAGTTTCCCTAGAGTTCCAGGCCTTTGGGAAAGCTGGGTTCATATTTCATCTTCAGACACATGATAGCCTGAAAGTCAGTATATCCACATGGACTCGCTTATTAAACACCATTGCTGTTCATTTGGCTGGCACAGAAGATGCGTGTCTACAAACAAAGAGGTGAACAAACCCAGCATTACATGCACCCTTCTGGATACTTTTTAAAAAGTCAGAAAATAACAATACAGCACGAACAACAAACCCCACATATTTATTCTTTCCAAAGCCAAAGATTTAGATCGCTGCAGGAGCATTCATGCACACCAGCAAGGATGAGTTAGGGGAAAAAAAAGCTATTAATTTGGGAAGGAGAAAAGATGTAAAAAGGGGATACCCAAAAAAGATGCTTCCAGTGTTACACAAAACTCACCCAGGACCCTGAGGGTCCCCACAGTGCCACAGCACCCAGCGCAGCTCAGCAAGAGGTGGCAGCAGCTGAGAGGGCTGGGCAAACGACAGCCAGCCCTCTTACATGACCAGGAGCAGGGAGGCAAACCCAGGCCAGGGCTGCATGCAGGTAGGGCTGCTGCTGCTGCGGGGAGAGAAGAGAGCAAGTAGTGAGCAGAGTGCTGCAGAACCGCAGCGCTGGCAGTGTCACGGGGCGATTTTTCGGCCAGAAAACGGGCTAGAAGCTCATACAGTGTCGAAGATTAGGGCTGATCCTTGGCTACCCAGGCTGGGGGCCGATGGCGTATTTCACTTGAGCACGTACCTTCCTTTCTCCGTGAAGAACACRGCCCTTCGCTGCACCGCAGGCACCGCAGCGGCTCCTGCGGCAGAACAGCTCCCACCCTGTGTGGGCGAGCGGTTTCCGAGAGCACGGTCTGTGAGCCACGGGAAGTGCCGGGGAGCACTCGGGTGCCCTGCTCCGAGAAGCAGAGAGAAGCCAGCAGCTACTGCAGGTACAGCAAGAACTGCCAGGTCAGAAGAAATCCCACCACACACAGAGCTTATAAAATCGAGGACAGCAGGCTACCTGGYGTAAGGCAACAGCTTACGCAGAACCAGCAAACATTTGTTTTGCAGTTTGTGAGGGCTTACAGTTAGTTTATGTAAGCTGTGAGAGATCATTGGAAAGCATCTATACAACCAACAGCTCCCTCTCCAAGCAGGTGGGACCCCAGGAGGTGGGTTTCTGCAGGGCTACCCAGCACAGCAGCAGCCGGGCTGGTGTAGAACCCTGCAGGGAACTGCGTTACCCTTAATTTTCAACACTCATACAACTGCCTTACAAACCTTCCTGGCTGCAATCAAACAATTTTACCTTCCCATTTGCTGCTGCACATTCATTTCTTTTGCCTTTCCTGGCTCATAGGTCACTGTCACTTGTCCCCTGGTTGCACTGTCAATGAGCTCAGGGGTTGAAGCTTCTGACTAAGGCGACAGCGGAAGGGATGCAGGAACTGGACTTACAGGGATGGGTCCTCACTCCCAAGGGCCCAGGAAGGTACCGCATGAGGCCACCAGCGCCTGACTTTGTCCATTGCGATATACAGACAAAACATATAAGCCTGTAAAAAAAGGACTTATCTAGTTTGAATTACTATTTGAAATCTTATATTTGTTTTTTAAAGGAGGGTGGGACAGATCAGGCCCAGGTAAACCAAACAGTATCCCGATATGGTATTTACACCGCTAACAGAATGCAGTTTTCTCCAAGTAAAACTTTTCTCTTTTTAAACCTTAAGTACCAACTTTCATTAATAGGTCCCACTACAAGTACTCATCAGGACTTCCCTCCTTGCTCTCTCTTCTGCATGCATCTGTGGTGGTTTCCAGATTTCCTTCCCATTTCACATGTAAACGCCCTCCCATGAGTTAACCAAATCCCACTCATCCTAAGCCATAGGCACCCTACGGACCAGCCTCAGCTCCCCCCTTCCCTGGAGTGGCACTTGTTTAATTCAGCCTGTCCTCGGGCATGGAGGGCTGGATGCGCTGTGCTCGTCCTCCCCCAGTCCCTCCCGTTAACCATTAACTTTCTGACCAGCAGCCTCCCCCGGGCCCGGAGCTGGGCAGAGGGGAAGGATGAGTCCCCGCACTCACCGTCACAGTCCCTGGCTGTGCGCAGCGCGGCACCAGCCTTCCTCGCAGCCGTCGTGTGGCACCGCGTCATGGCAAGCCCTCCAAAAGTTTATTTTGGCATTACTGCTCTCTGGTTTTCYCTCTGTTGCAAGGATGTGATATAAATGGTATTATTTCCCTCCCAGCGTCACACGCATCCCTCTCCTCAATGCATAGATCTTTCTACGATTTATTGCCTGACTACCCCCCGTCCCGAGGAGCTTTTTTATCACTACTTAGCTCTCACCATGTGTGCAGGATTTTTTTGAGTTTCTCATTACCTGGCATTTAATCAGCGGGCAGCTTCCTCCCTCAGTAACGAAGATACTAGCTAACAGCAGAGCTCAGTTCTGTCTCTCAGAAAACACAGGATGTTTCCTCCTTACTCTGTACTTTCACATTTTGTCACTATAGTTTTTGCATCATATTAGGCRGGAGAGTTCACACCCCTCTCCTGCTCAAAATACACAAACCACACAACATCCAATTCTGCTTTCTTGTAACTCAAACAAAAATAAAAAACTGCATTCACTTCTATATTTTTTGTTGTGACCTAAGTTTCACCAGTTCCGGCAATCTTAAAATCTCAAAACTCTTCGACCACTTCTGTGTCCAAGAATTTAAAAACCAAACCTGGTGATGGCCTCTTATTTTGCTTTGACTGAGAGATGAAAGCAAGGGATCAAGGTGGAATAATTATCACCTTAAAGGAAGAAGAAAAAAGTTGAATAATACACAACACCACAACTGTTCTGTTATTTTATTGATATTAGTGAAGAAAAACTTAAATTTCATCTTTCTGATGTGTTACAATTGGTTTCTCYGGTGGGTGGACAGCTCCTGCTGCTTATTTAAAGGCTAAATAATACTTCCCGATTGCATGATTAAYTTCTACATTTTAAGTTCTCATATGGTATTGCTTTCTTCCTCTGGGTATATAAAATGGTCCATTAGGTCCATGATTTTTTTCAGAATCAACTGTTATTCTATCTACTGTTTTAAGATACATTCAAATAAAAAGATACTTAAATTTACTTGCAAYAAGTGCACACATACAACAGCAAAGAGAGCTGATGACATTTTACTAAAACATTTTAAGTTCATAGAATAAATAGAAGTCTTCAAACACATGCAGTAACTGACCGATGTGTTTTTTCTTTCTCAAAAAATATCCTTAGTGTCCATAGCACTACCGCAGTAACTACTTCATTCAGGGGAAAAAAAAAAAAAACCAAACCCCACCCACCTATCTCTCCTCACAAAGACTAAAAKACAGTTTCATTTATACAAGAAATTATCAGTGCTAATGATTTAGTAACAGTCTGGTACAAACGGCAATTCACGGCAATTATGTGTAGCGTGATTACGGTAACAAACGGGGAGCTTGATTTAGATGCCACAAGAAGTGCAAGGAAAAGAAAGCGGATGTTAACCCCCCCCCCTTCGCTCCTCTCCATCCCCCCTTCCAAAAAAATACAGGTCTCAGCTCAGCTCTAGAAGCAAGCTCTCTCCAGTCTGTTCCAGTTCCAGGATATTTCAACTCTTTCTACAAGCACTCAGAAGTTTGGGAGAAACAGAGAAGCAAATTGCAATACAAATTAGGATCGCTTGGCTGTAACTAAAGGTTGTGTGAGGTCTTTTGTTTCTTTTTTGAAAAAGTGGGGGTTATATGTTTGGTATTAGGAGGTGTTTTTTCAGTTTAAAAACACTGTGGGATAAAGCGTTTCCCATWTTTTTACCTCTGCTAAGGTCCAACTTTGGATGAGAAAGGTTTCTCTGAAAAAAGAAAACAGAAAATGGGTGGGGAATATTCTCACCCTGCTTACAAGGCCACGGTCCTCGACATGCACGAAACCTGAAGCTCAGCACGAGGATTGCAAGTTGCTCTTTCCAGCTTGTACCATTCCGTTGCTAAATGTTTTTTGTGGTTCTCTGCTGAGGTTTCAAGGACACCCCTTTTCCTAATACTGTTTTTGCTACATGTTCTTTTATAACGTTCTTATCTGTCAATCTGTTCCGCAACTTTGACTTCTAGGAAGTCACTGCCATGTTTATTTACCTCATGAGTTGTGAAAACTGTTTTCTTTGGGGGCACTGACAAAGTGTGTTTCAGTGGCAGCAACACATAGTAAAGCATTTTCCCTTCCACAATCCAGTGCAGCACCGAAAAACGAAACAAAAAAAAAAAAAAAGAAGTCGCACAGAGTGTAAGCGTGCCAAATGAAACAGCGGTGGTAGGAATATGTCAATATCCCAGGCACCCAGTAGGCCTGCTGACCTCAACGCAGTATTAGTTCAAGTTTAGCACCTCCGTGAGGAGGAGAATACGGAACAGAAAAAGACAAAAAGGTTTCATCCATTCAGGCATAATAGCCAGGCACTCCAATAACTCAGCTCAGCTCATCTACAGAAGCAAAATTAAAACTACCACATGTTAAACKGAGTGCTTTTTTCAGCATTTAACAAAGCACAAACGCTCCCATGCTTCAAGTGATGTAATGTGAGGTCTCACAAAACACATTCAATAGCTTCCCATGCACCTTCGACTCAAGTTAGGCTAGCTACAGAATTCACGTTTTCCTAGTCAAGTTATTTTTTGTCGGTTTTGTTCTTTTGTTTTTTTCAGTGCACCTTAAAAAAAAAACTTTTCAAAAGGTTAGCAAGTTAACCTTAATACAGCAATCATAATGTAGAGCCTTTTGCACTCAATTGAACAATAAAATAATCCAATTAGTTACAATATATCTGGTACATATTTACACATTTTATACAAAGTTTACACATTTCTCCCATTAGGCACGAAGTTGATTTGTCAAACTCAAGAGGCAATGAAGGGGTGGTGGGGAAAGGAAAAGAAGATCGGAGAAAGAATCTGAGTATTTTTGTTTAAAAAGACTAGCTGTAAAAATAAAGTCCTTCATCGTAAGCTAGTTTGCTTCGGGAGCTTGGTTCCCATGAGGATCCCCGAAGTGAGAGACGTCGGGCCTTTCATCTGCATGCTGGAACCCACCATGGTGGGGAAGCTCCGATTCCTTCGGATGCCAGTGTTCAGCTGGATGCCCCCGATGGCACTGGTTACGGCAGGGCAGCCCAGTGGGAGAGCGTCTGGCGCCAGGCCTCCAGGAACAAGGGCCCTCACTGGTCCTTGTGCCCCACAGAGAAGAGGTCCCTGGTCATCAGTTAAAGGAGGAGCTGACGTTTGCCCTGAACTCACAACTTTGGCAATACCAAACCTCTTGACTTTGTCCACRAGATTAAGGTTGGATACAGACACGTCAGTCTGACTCTCACTGTTCCTGATGTTCTTTTTATTCCTCACCTCTTTCAAGATTGAACTAGCAGGCTTCGAAGCCAAGAAGTTGTCATAAGGTGGGCTGGTGCACTTGAACTCAAAAGATGGAGGGGATGATGAAGGTGTCTGCATAGGTGAGTTTGGTGGAGTGGAAGGAATGATCGTCATTTTAGGGGGGTATGTGTTCAGGAGGGTGCCTCTGCTGGCTCTGTCCCAGCTCTGCGGATTGTACACTGCTGCTGAGATGCCCCTTTCCTTCAGCAGCCACACCAGCCCCAGAGATGTGCTCATCGTCGTCGTGGATTCCCGGAGGTTAGTGAAGGATTCGGCCAAACTCAGACGCCGAGGAGTACAGGGAGTAGCCACCGGGGTGCCCTTCAAATTGCTAATGCTGCCACAAGCTGGAGTAGGTGCTGCGTTAAGGCTGAAAGCAAAAGAGCGGGCAAATTATTCTCTCCACTAGGGAATTAGAACTTATTGCAAGTCAAGATTTTTAACCCTGAACAGGGCCTTTTATCCATTTTGAGAGTGCATGGGAAACAGACAGTTCCCAGCTCCTAGTAAATGTGATGACAAGTGCAAAAACGTCATCTCTCCACTTTGCATACTTCACCACCCGGTCTCATGGGATTAATGCATTCCCCAACACCACCACATTTCTTCTGATAAACTATTAAATTGACAAGTTTGTGATCAACAGTTTCAGTTTTTCTCCTTGATCTACTGGCTGTCACAACTCCCAGTTGCTTCCATGAGACAAGGAAACCGGGGGACTTGACCAATGGTATAAGCAACACAGATTTACTTTTTAGTGTCACTTCTGAGCACGCGGAACTGCCGGTCCTTCTAGTACTGCTGGGTCATAGCAGAGAGAGCGGCAAGGGAGGAGGGGAACGTATTTGCTACGGAAGCATTTGTAGCAAAGCTGCTGGAAGTTGGCATTGTCACCAACGTGCACTTCTGTAAGGTCAAACCCTTCTTCCCTTCTTCTGTTGAATTTGCTTTCGTTTATGGGGAAGGGGATGAGGGATCTGACTTTTGATGGAGATGCGGAGTGGTATGAATAATCATCAAAAGAGATGAGAAAATACAGTCAAGCTCTCAGTTGTCAATTGGTCAACAGGTAACTGATAGCTCAGCAGCAAACCAAATATGACAAAGAGCCATTCTACTATTAATCTGTCAAACTATAGAAATTAACGGTTTACAACATGGCTAAATTGCTCCCCAATTCCAGTTCTTTCTTCTCAAAATAAACTATGTACAGGCAGTTGACAAGAAAATGCTAAATTGGCAATAATCTGCACATTTAGAACAAGTGGCAGACATTACATACTTATGTCTAGTGCTATCTTACTGCATTTTGTTTTATTAAGCACATTACTGCTAGTTATTAGGGGCTGGGATTTCTTGAGGTGTATCAAGTAACATTCATTCTAGTAGACTGTCCTCTCCCCATAAGCTGACCATCTGAATGAACACAGACTCAATGCAGCACCTATTTCCAAAGAATTACCAAGACAAAGGAGACGTTCCAAATCCTTTGTGTCACAATATGACATCTCATGGACACTGAGGTTTGAGTGTTTCTGGCACTACAGTGCCATCCTTAGAAAACTTTTCCTTATAGATCAGGCTAGCCACAGCGTGTTTACCTATGCATAATTCCCATTCAAAACTTATGGTAGTCCAAGGTACACCATTCATTGAATAAGGCATGGTGTACTTAGTTATTGCAGAAACAAGGCACGTGGAACATCCATGACACTCCAAATTCATGTCTATTTGGGAGAATCTCAAGGATTCCATGCACCTTCAAAAAAAAGCTTTCCAACTATTTCTAACCATGCTGAAATGATGATTTTTTTCCACATATACATACACGAAAAAGTGAATTCCACGATAGTATTTCCTAGGCATGGATTAATCCCCTCTAATGGCATTTAAAGGGTCTTGAAAAATGCAACACTCGATGCCAACAGAGAATTCACTGACCTGAGAGCTCACCACTGTTCAAAGAAAGAAATCTTCCCCTTCATCTTGCCAGGTTAGCAAGTAGAAGACACTCAGCAAAGAGTCAGAGAAAAAACAGAGCCAATGCAAGAGAGCAGGAAAACTAAGCGGCTGGGAGTGGGGGAAACAAGGGAAAGAGCGGGATCTTCCCTTTTCAGCAGAGCCATGATGTTAGATTGGCTCAGCTGTGACATGCAACTTTAACTTAAGTTGGGTTCTCTGTACCAAGAAATGCATCAAAAAGCCACACTGAGACAATCTGGTTGGATTTCCAGGTACAGAGAAGCCTCAGGCCAATGAACGAATTGCATCCTTTTTGCCCGTACGGACAAAAGGGCCTAGATGATGTCTTGACTGGAATCTGCAATCTCATTTCACCTTACATTAATGAACTCTGGGAAGCCAAGACTACTGTGAATGTCTGGTTAGACATCCTGGAATGCTTTGTTCTGAGCCAGTTTCTGATGAGCTTAGAACTTCGTCTAATGGTATATAGCGATCAGCTGACATGAGTTAATATAACACTACAAACTTTTGTCCAGTCATCTTCTAAGAATCAGCAGTACTTTAACTCCTTTAAGGCACTCGTTAATTAAGGGAATATTAGCCTGATGTCATATGAAGTCTCAAGTCATGTCTTCTCTCCATGATTAAATAGGATCTGATCAACACGATCTCTCCCGTGATTTGGAACTGTACCAACTTCTACCATAAGTAAGTGGAACTGCCAAAGGACGTTTACCCTGCAGTTGCGATTCAACAAGAGGAATCCCATATATTCCTACCTGTAAACTGTAGTGAAACACATGTTTGAGAAAACTAGTATTAAGAGTGGTGTAATTTGAAAAGCAGCCTTGCTAAGTGGCTCTGGAATTGGTCTTCTTGCACCCCCCCGTGTGCTGCGGCTGTCAGTGCACGTGGCAGCTGTGCCGAGGCAAGCTCTCCTCRCGTCTTCCTCGTTCTGCCTGCGCGGCATCGGCGGCAGGGGAGCAGGGCTCCCCACAGCAGCGCTGAGGGGGCCACACGCCCCCACGGCAGCGGCACGCACRTGCACTCTGAAGGCAAGGCGAAGTGGAAAGGAGAAGTTAGTTCACAACTCTTTTCTTAAGCATTGACTAAAGCTGCATCTTCACAGCTCTGATTCCAGTTCATGGTGGAGCTAAAGAGCAGTGACAGCCACTGTGATGCATCTCCCACACTGGCTAACACAGACGTACAGAAGAAGTCTTGAAAAGCATGAGGGAGGGAAAAAAAAAGAGAGAGAGAACTTACTTTTGTGAATTGACTTTCTACAGGGTAGGACCAAGTACATTTCGGAAACCCAGACATAGGGTGTTAATTATCAAGCTTCTAAGATGTCCTAGGCACAAGACGAAAACTACAGCACTCCAATGGCTTATTAATTCCAACAGCTTCATTCTTTCCAGCTCCAGATTTCAGTTGCACAGATATTTAGATTAGCATTTCTACTAATTTGTCAGCACAGGTACACACTACAGTGCAATAAAAAAAAGACATCCCTGCAAGAAAGCAGTTGTTATATAGGTGGTGGGTTTTTTGTTTGCTTGATCATTTTGGTATTGCTTTAACCGGGAAATATTTTCCCCATCAAACTGACCAACACTGCAGAGCAGCCTGGACACAGCCACAGAAACCGACTCAAACTRGCCTCAGCAACTCAGCCCGGTGACAGGTTCAGGGTTAGATTGAGAAAGAAACAAATAAATTTAGCTAGATGAGATTTAGTCATGTTAGAGCGTCACCTGGGTTAGAGGCTAGGTTAAAACGCAACCAGGTAGGGAAATATCAAAACTCTTTGGGTTAGCTGGTGCCACACACACTGGCATTCCTTGTACGTGACCCTGCCAACACAGACACCRTTGGCAGTGTTGCTCACCCCCTGCAACGCTGGGTCATAGTGTCTGCCCTATACCTCCTCTCAGCATAACAAGACATAATGCAGCTTCCTCGTCCTCCTCACATGACCTGTGAAGAATTGTTTATAGTTGGTTAGGAGGAGCTCTTAAACAGGTCTGCTGAAAACATCATATTGTTTATTTTGCTCTTTTTCCTCCTGAATGAATGATGAACTTTGGCGTAACTAAGGCACCTGAAAAGGTACTGAATTTAGCTGTCAATTATGTTTGACTTGTTAGATTTAGCAACCAGCGTAATCAAGGAGGACCACAATTAACAGCAATTCAACAATAATAAGAAAACTAAAATAGAACTGCAGCCATATAAAAGGATCTCYTCAGTAACAGTGTTGAGGGGAGAGGAAGACAGAAGAGAGTAAAGAAAAAACAGGCCATGATTAACTAAGTTCAGAAAGTGAAGCAGAAAAGTTACATTTAAGCATCATCCATTTCCTTTCCACCTTGCAGGTTTTCATATTTAATACCCTTACTTTTCATGCGTTCCTTAGGTAATCAGTGCTCATCTCATGTCTAAACAGGTCTAGACACATCATCTCTGAATGGGGACCTACACAATGGTACACTCCCACACAGGAGCTAGAAGGGGCAGAGAAAGCGATAAGGCATTGTCCTTCTAAACAGAAAAAAACCACATTCTTTAAATACTGATTTGCTAAGGAAGAAAAGTTCCCTCTTTCGGTATGAAATTCACTTACCCTCCTATAAGGCCTATACATGCCAACTGCTATTATTAAGCCAGTTCATTAGTTTCAGTCTGGCTACTATGAACTCATTTCCAACAATCACACCAAGGAACAAAGTAGACGGCTCCCTGTTTTTGATTAAGCCGTATTTCCTCCTCCATTCCTCATGTACTTCCTGGATTTCTTTACTTGCACATCCCTTTTTCTTCTGCACCAAAGATTTAGACTTTTCCTCCCCAGAAAAATCTCTCTCATATTTTTTGTGAGAGACCACACTCTGCGCATTCACACATGAGGACTACAACTAGTTTGGGATTCAGGGTAGTCAGGTTTGGATACTGAAAGCCAACTTAGTTATGTCTGATCCTGCAATATTTTAACTAGAGACAACAAAATTTAAGATATTTTGGCTGGCTTTCTAAAATGTTACACATGCCTCTCAAATAAAATCAGGTTGAGGTAACTCAAAGTGGGAGGAATAATTTGGGGGTGTGTTGTAATTCACCAATGCGGCTAATGCGTTTGCTTATGCTATTACTTTGCATTTCCTTACAGGGAAAACTCTGACAAAGCTGAGGGCTTTGCCGTCATGGGGAACCCTTACCTTGGTGTGACTCGTGTGAGTTCATCGGAAGGGTGCAGAATGCGGCAGGTGGTGAAGGTGAAGGTGGAGTTGGTTTGTGACATGCACTTCCCAGGATGAGGTACTAAATTAAAAAAAAGCAAATTCTTTGCATTTTACACAGAAAAGGGGAAAACCAAACTTCCGTGTGCTGGTAAGACAGATGCAAAAAGTGATGAGGTACCTCGGATGGGATCAATGCAAGAAAAGTGAAATACGCAAGTGCTACAGTGTTCTAACAGACACTTGTTCTCCAAAACAAATACACTTAGGACTCCAAGGCCAGTGCTAAAAGGGTCTGCTGAAACTTCCCCATGRTTACTAACACTGCAGATAAGTCTTGCTCAAACCAAATTTAGGCAAGGCAGTGCTTGAAATGCTAGTCCTCATCTAAACTTGCATCAGTGGGAAATTACAAGCCGCATCTTCTAGGACCAGCTCAGGAGCACTGAGATTTTCTGAATGCTCGTGCATTTCAGCTTTTAGATTGATCCACAAAAAGGTATCCCCATTACTTCTCAGTAATGGATCCAGCTTGCTAATGCTACAGGAATATAGATTGTTGGGGCAGGGAGGGGACGGACACATATTACTGTTTCTCTGTCTCTGACTTTTCCAATCCACAGTAAGGAAAGTGGTAGTTTTTTGGATCCACTACTGTACATCTGTGACATTTCTCTTGTGCGTGTGTGTAGGTACTTTAAGAATGTACATCCTCAGCTGCACAATATAGCAGTTTTTGAGTATTTGTAAACAGCGTAGTAAATAATTTTCTCCACAAATGCGGCTGTAAAGACGCCACTCTGTCAGCATATCAATGATTTGGGAAAAAACCAATATAGCTCAATTTAAAAAACGAAGGACTTCAGCCAATTTCTTTCTTCTTAGTAGAGATATTTATGTGAATATACTAACCTGCTGTATAATGCAGCTGTGGTCATTGCAAAATAATTACAAAATTTAAGAGCCATGCATCTGAAAAGCTGGTTAAAAAACACCCAGAGTTAAATATTACATCAAAGATATCATGATTGCATAGGTTCTCCTACTCAGTAACCAAACTTAGCAGTGGTCAAAAGACATGCACAATAAAAACTGTGTGCAGCCCCCTCCCTCCCAGTCCCACCCAACCCTTTGAGCCATTCCCCGATTAAGCCACATTTTCATACCACAGTACACAACTATTCAACACATTGCAAAGGACAGACAGACAGACCAACTAGACCAGACAGCATTCTGAACTTCCAGAGATGCTTAGCAGAAGCAAGGCAAGTCTTAATTGTGGCTGTGTTCCCTTTTTCATATATAAAGTATCACAGCTCCAAAAGAGTGTGTGCAGTTAGGTAGTCCCTTASGAACACATATAAGCAGTGTGTGAAGGCTGGAGCATGGGGAGTGTGAACAGTGGAAGCAGAAGTGGCTAAGCAAACAACGTGAGGTAAMTTCTAGTTAGCACTGGAATGTACTGCTGTACATTAAGGAAGGAGATTTCTAAAAACCCACTGGAGTGTCATGTTAACACACTCAAATGTTAGCACAGCATAACATAACAACAAGCTCTACTTCACCTCCAGAGACGGTAATTATGATGCTTCAGGAATCCAGTTGCTTTAGAGATTAGTGTAAGCACTACAAAAGCTATTACAAGGGAGCACAGCCTAGCAATCATGATTTTCTCCATATTGTAGAGAGTTAAAAGAAAATCTGGAGAAAAAGCTCAAATAACTGGACATGAAAAAATCGGTTATTTAGAGAAAACAAAGGACTTCGACATAAATCAAGTAGAAACAAAGCAATTATCCCTGGATGATGAATAGAGAACAGAATAAAGCAATGCTGGTTTAAAATTGCAAGCTTAACCCAAAGCACATAGCTGTAATACAGTAAGTGCATTTTCCCCATCTGTAATATCCATCAGGCATCCCCTCAGATTGGAAACAGGCACACTGAAGATACATAGCTGCATTAGCAAAAGCAAGACTCATTGCTATTAATGAGTCAGAGATAGGAGAAGGCTGCTAAAAGTAGAGAAATCACTGACTCTAATAAGAGGAAACAAATCGAAATTATTTTGAAAAAAAAAAAAAAAAAATCAATTTCCAAGGATGTATTCCACCCTCAAATACCACTAAGAAAGTCCTGTACCAGCTTCATTCTCCATCAGTCAACAATGGGGTGTATCATATTGCTGTAGCATTTTCCATCCTTTGGACACAATACAAAGAGAGTGAAAACCTGTTGCTGTAAATGAAGAAAGTTTATAAAATAGAAACAAAATGATTAATTCCTAACCTAGTAATTTCACATAAGAATGGCCATCTCCTAAGTTGGTATAAGTTTGTGAGGAAGTAATACATAAGTTTATAATAAAAGAAACTATCTTCACATATATATACAGCAAAGTATTATTTTAAATATAAACATCTGCTCCATGTGACTGTGTCTGAAACCAAATGTTTTATTTATATCCTCTTTTTCAAAGTAGTAGATGATTAACAATGAGGCTTCATATCTGTATGAAAAAGATCTGTACATAATTCAGTGTTTAACAAAATTTACAGAAACATCATGTAATTTCATCCATCAGGAAACCATAAACTAAACCGTATGTGCATTTTTCCCCTAAATTAAAATTCAAGCTAAACCTTAGATTGCTGCTGGATCGTGTTTTGTCYCTCAGTAATTAATGATTCTTTACCTTATTAAGCTTTCTTAAACAATTCTTAGGCATTTTGGAAAAAATGCAAGACACTATAGCTGAAAGAGACTCTCCTGTAAGCACAAACACTGTTGTAAAAGCATCGTTTAAAATACTGCAAAAAAAGGCAGGTACTAGTCAAACTGACTGCAGAGAGCTCCATCTTCTGGTAAAACAGAGCCTTCCCCACTCAAAACACAAAGCTGATTTTATACAGCTCAGAGCTGTTTCAGATCCAACTTCAGTTCTCAGAGCTTATGGGCCATTCTGCTAGGTGCAAACAGCAAAACAGATGAGTTTAGGCCATGATCTTCTGCTTAGGGAACCCTCAAAATACTGTTTAATCTGGATTTTTAACCAGCTCGTGCAGAGAAAGGTACAAAGTTACAGTAGGTAAACCAGTGGCCCACCCCCCCCACATAAAGGCRTCAGACAAACTGAGTTTGAGGAAGATTTGTAAGAGGCAGCTATACTAAAACACCATTGATTTTTGTACCATTGGTTCCAAACTCAAATTCACTGTTATGCTAGATGAATAGTGAGGAGGCAGAGAGCTCACAGTGGCCAGTAAATCTTTGCATTTTATATAAATACTTACTCTGGCAAATACGGATTTATGCAAAAATGAACTTTAAAAAAAAAATAATCAGAAATCTTCAGAATATGGCTTGATCCAGACTGGCACAAAGGTAAACTTTTAGTCCAACTCTGAAGCAAACCACTCCGCTCATCATTTCTTTGGCATGTTTTAAAAAAGGAGGAAACCTGGCTCCCTGCTCTTTCAGCAGAGAGAGCAGTGGAATTTGGACATCTCTTCAGCACAGGCTGGTGAGGCAGGGATGGAATGACAATCAGGTTGGGGAATTGCTCTTTAGAGCAACAGATGGAAACGGTGTTTTAAAGCATTAGAAGTTTATTTTATTGCTGAGTAGAAAAAAAACCCCGCCTGCTTTGGAAGAGGATAACAACAAAGGACCATTAAGAGGCACTTTTCTCCTCCAGTGTCATCATTCGGGATACAAGCTATGGACTTCACTTTTGCTAGTCTATGCCACCAACTCCATTCCTTGGTAAGGTGGAATTTCCTGAAAACTAGGTCACAACACCCCACTAGGATCCACAGCACAAGACAGCTGCTTCAGGTACTCTCTAAATTCAGCAGAGTTCATCCCCTCCAGGTGACTGAAGGTGAAAACTCTGATACCCAGTGGTACCTGTACTGAAAAATCCTGGCTGACAGAACAAGGAGAATATAGGAGCTGATGCCTGGGTTAACTACTAAAACAAAATGGAGATGGGTGATAAACACAACAGCTGTAAAATGTGAGCATGGTGCTCTCCTAAAGCCGTTTAGGTGCCTTCAGATGTCCTTCAGAAAATACTGCTGGAATGTCCTTCAGAAAACACTGGTTTCAGGGGTAACCGTGAATGCACAAAACCTCCAAGAATCCATCCGTCTATGCCAGGAACGTTACCCCTGTTACGTTTCTTAAACAATTGACAATAAAATTATTTTCTGAATATCTGCATTTCCAAACTTTCCATTTATTTTGCCTTTGGAAACAGCAAGAGATGAAAAACTGAACCAAGGCAGGTATTCTTTGGACAGTATTTTCTTAGCTTACTTCTGGTCTCTTTCTCATACGAATATAACCATGGAGCACAGATGTAAAAAGACTTTAATGTATTTAATGTGGCTTCAACACGATTTTATGCAGGCTAGGCTCCCGAATTAAAATTCTAGCATTTTAACAGCACAGACAGCAAATGCTGACAGATTTTTCTTAAAGAAGTAATTACTGTGAAATATTCATGCCATTTGAAAATAAAATATATTTAAATATGCATCAATACCTTAGTTCTAAGAAGAGTTACAACATTTATTGCTTTTCTGTACAATGGTACCCTCTTAGAAGCATATATAGTAATCCTGCTAAAAACAACACAAACATAAGACATTCATGATGTGTTTTCGTGCTTTTAGGCATCTATTTGGAAAGATCTCCATGTCATTGTTAAGGTCTAAACATGAAAAACAAGAGGGCTGATCCCATAATGCTGCACACACGACTGCTCAAAGCAATCAATCAGTGGAACTAACAAACACAAGTACTGAAAGACCAGTTCGTGCACCCAAAACTAGCATGCAATTAAGCACACGCTGAATCAAGTGTAGCCCTTCCAACTTCAAAATGAGAACATTCACAATATTATTAAGTGCTTTGAATGGCTTGGGGTTTTTTGTTTAAGGGAAACCTGAAAGGCAATGAATTAAAAAACACAAAATAAAACAAAACAAAAAAACCCCAACAACCCCTCCCCTCAAAACAGATTCTGTACAGTTTTATAATACACTACAGTTTCTTTCAAAGAATAAAAAAATATATTGAGGTTACTAAAAATTTGTACTGCAAAAATTACTTGTCCTAGATGGTATTAACAAAGCCGTGTCCTATAACTTCTTTACKGTTCCGATTACGCTGAGAGTCTACTCAAGTGATATACAAATTTCAAACTATTCCTGGGTATTAGGCCAGAACTGTGATTCTGGAATTTACAATCTTCCATTAAATTACTGAGCCCACACACAGTATGTAGCTCTGACAGACCAACTGCAGGTCATAAATTACATGTGTGTTAATTTCTTCTGAAATGTTCAGTGCCTTAATTGGGATACAATCTGCATATATGGTGAGGAAGTTATTTTACGTATCAATGGATACTATAGGTCTCAACATAGAGACAGGAAAATTCAAGGATCATAATTTTTTCTTATTTAGTCAGAATGATTTCTGACTCTATCCATCACTCAACAAGAAACAACGGATACATTTATTTTGGCTACCAGACATATTTGGCACTACAGCAATGTTTGTTCTCCTGAGCCTGGATGTTACAATGACTTCTCTTAGGGTTCATCTCAAGCAGCACTCTACACGCCCACAAAATGGCAGTAAAAATAGGACCTCCTAGTACTCTGTCAGAGAACATCTCCAGTGAAAAAAATTGTGAGATACAACCCTCAAAGCATACATATCAAATGAAGCAGACACCTACCTAAAAGACTAAGATGACTTACACCTGCTGGGAATGGTCCTTGTAGGCACTGTATTTCCAATGACATTTTGTTCTCAGGTTAGAAGACCTATAGCTCTAGACTGGCACACTCTATGGCCTGCCAACGGCAACTGTAGGGAGATACTTTCTGGCTTTTATGAACCTCTTGAGCTAGGTTTTTCAACAATGGAGCTATCCCGAATTACAAGCAAAAGCGCTATCACTAAAGATTATATCCAAGACTTTTCTCTCTTTCCCTTTTTATTTTACTTCCACATTCTCTAGCAAGAGCTTATTCTGTACATTGCTGCCTGGAATCATGCAAGCAATGAGGTCATAACTTTGTGCTTGTGACAGCGCTCTAAAGAAATGCATGTCGATACAGACTCCTATCTGCATTGCATTTCTTACACAAAAATCTAGGAGAGGCAGAAAGAATGCTGAGAAGGGTTTTTCAAGAGGAGCAATGGCTGCAGAATGTTTAAATACAAAATAAATTCATAAGCTAAGCACACACCTTTCCTCCCGAAAGGTATTCTTCAGTGGGCAGGCTGTGGATCCTAAGAAGCACTGTCACATTAGTAAGTGCCTACTCTGAAAACATCCACAATTATSTTCTCCTTTTATACCACCTGACAAATTGCTTCAACAAAAAGCAGATACAGCAGTATCTTTACTTCGTTTGAGCAACGGAACCAATAATGATATGGTGGCTCATGGATACTCCTAAATCCTAAGCAGCTGGGCAATCTGGAGGAAGGATAAAGAATGGGAAATTGAAGTTTTCAGTGCATTTGTTTATTCTACACATCAAAGTTATTTATATTCACCAATTCTCTATTTCTGTAACCTATCAAAATTACTCTGCAAACAACAGATGATGAAATGAGATTACTAGGACAATTTCATGTATTTTATCTACTTGCCAATTTATAAGGTAGGGAATATGCTTAAAAAACTTGTCTGACATAACTGGAGTTCTCGCAGGCAAAATCAGGAGTAACTAGGGAATAACCTGTTAATAACAATGACCTGTATTCAGATTGTAATGGAGGAAGGAAATGAAGGGAAATACTAGTCTTTCTTGCCAGTTTGTAATCATAGCGCAGGTCGACATTTATTTTTCTATTCCAAACAAGGAACTCTTCCAAATCATTACCCACAGATGTTTTACTAATCCGTTCTTAAAAAACAACCAAAAAAMCTAAACTATATCTATATCCCTGTCTATGTATAGTCTGTGACAAGAAGGTTTCCAAATTCTTGACATGTTCCTGTGTTGCATATTCTTACAGTTAGAAAATTCTTTGCCCAAAGTGTAACCCAAGTAGCTTTTTTTTTTTGCACAATTATTGTATCCTGAGTACATGAAGAACTGCCTGTTCCCTTCCTCTCTGCAGCAACACATTTTAAATGAATCATATCTTTTCTTGAATCTTTTATTCCATAGACCCTAAAAAATGTCAGTTATTTCAGTCTTTGATTATTTCAGTCCATGTTTCATAGATCTCCAGCTTTTCTTGCTGTTGTTATTTAGACTCTTCAAAATGATAAACACCTGGATAATATCCAAAACTGTACACAACTCCTGTGAAGGCATTACTTGTTTCCATATTAATATAAAAAGTTAATATAATCATTATTCCTGGGCAATAGATCTCATAGAATAAAGACAATTTTTGCCAATGGAAAGGGAAGTTGAAGAGTTTGAACGTTCAAGCATTGGAACAGGCTRCCCAGGAAAGTGGGTGAGTCACCATCCCTGGAGGTATTTAAAAGACCTGTAGATGTGGTGCTTAGGGACATGGGTTAGTGGTGGACTTGGTATGTTAACAGTTGGACTCAATGAACTTAACGGTCTTTTCCAAACCAAATGATTCTATGATTCTAAGTTTAATCTTAATACAACTCACTGCAAAAAGTAGCTTATATTCAATAGCTGAAAGCATGGAACTGCCATTTCAGTGAGAGCTGAGGATACTCTGCACTTCATGAAAATAACAGAAATACTATTGTCTAGCCCTGAGACAATCTAATCTTCCAAAGACCAGAAATAATAAATTATGATCTATTCCAGAAAAAGGACGGGGAACGAAGTGTCCCCATTTAAAGTAGCTATGTGAAAACAAGATGTCTGAAGAACAAGGAGTTCTGGTAGTTTTCTGATTCTGGACTAAATATAATTCTTTACCAGTGGCAAATCTTAACGAAGACTAACACTCCTATATAGCTTATTAAAACAAGACAAACAACACCCCACCCCACCCCCAAAACAACAAAAACAAAAGAAACCACAAAAACTCAAAACACATCTGTAGTCTGAGAACCTGTAGCCTCGTGCAATAATAGACAGCAAATGTCAGTTCAGAGTATCTAATAACTCATGCAGTACTGTGTCACTTAAAAATGTTTAAGTCTTAATGTGGCATAAATAGGAAGGATAGAATTTAATAGTGTGGTGGAGAGGGAATGAGGGAAATGTCATTATTCTCTGCATAAAAACATCCTCTTAACTCTATCTCAAAGGGAATTTAAAAACAGGTAACTGTATCTGAGGTAACTGAATTAAACTTGCAGAATTTCTTTGCTTGCTTTTCAAGGCACTTCCAATTGTTTCAGCAAAGGCAACTTAGATGCACCTTTTGTCATCATTTACTCTTTGTTTTTTTCCCCAAAATACAAAAATCTAAAGCATGGCATCACCTCTTATGAACAGAAGAATATCTGCACTATAGGCATACAAAATATATATTGTCTATATATTATATACACTGAAAAGCGTGCACTAAATATACATACAAGTTGCATATGTGCCCCACAAAGGTTTGTGAACGAACCACTTCCTTTTAGCAGCCTTCTCTTATCAAAATAGAGTAAAATATTGACCACAGATGCTGTTACTGAAAAAAAGGTCAAATTAAAAGATTATTAAAGAAAGGATTTTTGAGCCAATGTTAGAATGGTTACGTTCTAACTACTGCACGCATTAACGTGCAGATGCTACACACAAAGCAATACTATGGATGCTGTTCTGGAGAGATGCGAGAATGGCCCAGTAATCAAAATCCTGTAAAGACGTCAGTTTTACTGGACTTAATGAGTTTCCCTCACCAGACCCCTCATCATCGTCAGTCGCGGCCTCCTGCATCTCCTCTGTGAAAGCCTGAGATTGGCGGGGGTTATTCTTGTTGTCTGAAACAGTCACTTGTGCTTGTGACCTCTCACCTGAGGTCTCTGTGTGCTGAACTGGCGTCGAGGTAGTTAGGCCCTTGTAAGAAATGTCACCTGTCTCATCTTCCTCATAGTCATTAAGGCAGTACACTTCGTCCAGGTCCAGGTCCAGTGTCCTGAAGCCCTTAGTGACAACCCCTGGCCTCGGGTCCAGGATCCCACCCAGGTGAGGCTGAGCCAGCTGCTGCCAGTGGTGCAAAGTGGCAGAACCTTGAAAGGGAACACAAAGACAACCRAAATAAATCAGTAATCAATCCAGGATCTAAAAGGCCGAAAATCCCACTTCGTTTATCCAGAAGACCAAAGGTTTGGGAGCTCCAAACCTTTAATGTGTCTGGGTTTAATATTTCTAGGCTTTAATATTTCTTGGAAGACAAGGCAAAATTGCTTCACCTACTCTTCATCATTTCCAGATCAATATGAAATAAACGGATCACATAAGCACTTAGATAGGTAAAGTCTGGTGGTAAGATGTGGCCTATGTGCACACGCACATCCTCTCCCCATTTATATTCCTATCCCCCTAAATTCACAGGATTGAGTAGGAGTAGAAGGAATTAACATTTAACAGTTTGTCTGAGCACCATCACAGGAAGCTCTAAGAGGAACATATACCACATACTCCCGCATTAAGCTCACACTAAGAAAGGTGCTAGAAATGTGCTAGGATTTACTACCAGTGGCTAGCAGGAAGACAGCACAGATTACACAGCAATTTCAGCTTTCTACCATATGTTGGAAAGCCACATCAGCTCCAGGCACATGTAAGCAGATAATACCTCTGACCTATACATCAAGTCTAAATACTGGTATGGCCCCTACCTGAGCCCCTATGCTACAGGGAGTCAGCTACTACGTAACTAAATGCTACTGTACCTGTAGCTTCGTCCTTGGCAGAAAAATGTTGAGTGAGGAAAGAGGTGCATTTTACAGAGAAAAGCATTCAATATTCAGCGTTCAATAGGAGACAATGAGTCAGAAACAGTAACGTATCAGATTAAATTGGTATACACACTGAGATGGGCCCACTGAAATCAGGGAAGATTTATCTGATTCCTCAAGTAGTGATTAAACGCTGCTCGCAAGGGCCTAAGTTTTCTTATGTGCCCACCAATCAGTACTGTGTTGTAACGTGTGACTTAAAACTATTCATTCCAGGTCCTACGACACAAACAAAACATCTTTACTTTCATCTCTGCCAGCTCAAATCAGAGCGGTTTTTGTTGTCTTGTTCCTGTCCCCTCTCCCCAAAGCAGAACCCTGACTCACATACAAGTGTCTCGCCAGTACTCAAAGACCAAGAATGTTCAATTTGTTGCATGGTATATGTAGAAATCTAAACCGCTGCAATACCTAGGGAAGGGATGGCTCTTATACACGTTATTTTGCACCTGAGAAAAATCCCACGGAATGAGGAAAATTGTCATTTCACAACAAGGATATTGCATTACAGGAAGCTTATTGTAAACAGGAAGTGAAGGGGGAAAACGTCTTTGTTTAGAATGAGTGGGATCAGTAAGTAGCATTTTAATTAAGTCTATCTCACTTTTCAAAACATGTAATTTTTAGCTCAGAATAATTGGATCTGCTAGATTACTGTGGATAATGGCGCTATTTTTATTTTTTTTTTAACATAATTTTTGAGGGAGTAAAGACGATTTAGAGTGATTGTTACCCTTGAGGCTCAAGAAGTAGAAACCATTACAACCCCAAAATAAATAACTCTAAGGAAGAGAACATCCCTATAACTTGTATTTATTCCTGAATTGTCACAAAGGTCAAGCTTCTATATAAAAGAAATACTACAGAATGCGGAGAAGTGCCAGATATTGTAAAGTCTTAAGCGAAGACTAGAACTTTGCTGTACGACAATACCCTGAAGAGTTACAGAAAAACACCGGAAATCAAAATTTCATTCTCCACTGCATGCAAGTATAAAATCCTGTTGCTAATTAACTTCTACATGCGAGCTTCTGAAGATGTGATCTTTTTCACCATAAAGGTCACCAAAACTTATGCTCAGAAAAACTCTGCAGTTTTTGATAATTGATAAATTGATAATATTTTATTAAGCATTAAATTGATAATATTTTATACCTTTCCCATGGAAATATATTCACCAGGATATCTGTATTATGAGCTTTAACATTTCTATTGACATAACATGTTATTAGTTTCTTTTGGAAACTGGAAATCAAACTGGCCTAAGCTTCATCACAGAAAGGAGGATACCTGCGTTTCTCCTCATACCTATTACTTTAATCTTGATCTCATAAAATGTGCGTAAGGGAGCTTTAACTTTTACATACAGAAGATTAACACTAATGCACACCAGGCTCCTACTAGAGAGTTTTGTAAATTATGCTGTCAGAAGAAGCCGGCATAAAGGAATTAGTGTGCAACAGTGGAACTGCCAGGCTAAAGCGAGAAGAAATTTAAAAGCAAAATAAAGTATATGAATAGAGTTTGTTTTTCTATTCCTGATATCTGCATCATCGCATGTATTGTATGGGGGTCAGAGAAAGCTTGGAAATTCATGATGTGTTGCTGCCACAAATTGCAACAAAGTGAGTGAAGACATAATCAGTCCAAGGTTATAGTTTTCCTACAGGACACAGGGAGTGGGCTATTCAGTGCTTATGGTACAACAAGCTGCAGATGCACAGTTTAAAAACAAAACCCAAACCAAAACAGAAAACCAACCAGACTGTAACTAATGCAAGACAAATCAAGAAATCATTCTATTAGACTAAAAGAAAGCATTTGTGTGGGGTTTTTTTTAAAGGTGCAAAAGAAGATTAATTTCTTAGTGCTTCTGTCACCCTATTTATTTTACTGGGGGATTTAAAAGACTGCTTTAAAGGAGTAGAAGCCACTAACCTGAAATGTATTATAGAACTGATTTTTTCTTTCCCCATTTTATGGCATGAGCACCCTTAGGAAAACAGTAATAAAAACCAAAGGCACAACTACTGATAACAGTCTTCAGGTACAGCAGACTATTTTGCCCCAGTAATCTGAAAGTATCCATGAAGTTGAAAAAAAAACCTAAATCTCATGAAAAATACTTGGGAAAGAAACTAAGCTGAAGTGAGGAACAGAATCATAAACAGGTAACAAACACTAAACTTATGAAACAGGCAGACACAAACACACTACAAATCAGATGGAAAACCAAACATGAGAAGTACTTTAAAAGGTGCAATAATTTTAAGGAAAAAAATGACCCAGTGAGAGCAATGAACAAAACCAGGAAAAAAAAMCAAGACAGATAGAAAGATGATAAAGACTTTAAGAGTTTATTGGAAGAAAAAAGCAGATATAATGGGATGGTGACAGAAATCTATTACAGTGGTAGCAACCAGTAACTGAAACAAAGCTGGATCATCCCTTCCCTTATGTGGTACAAGAATTTTTATGGTCATTTAAAAGCAGTCATGAAAACAAACTACTAAATTCTGCTAAACAGTATGGACTCGTGCGCCATGGCTACAGTTTCATTTGAATAGGTAGGTACAGCGTATCACTTTCCTCAGGAMACAAGAAGGGTTATTTTTGCTTCTGAATATGCGTCATGCTAAATGCTCCTTATAGATGAAATAAATTTGTTCTAAAAAGATGAAAAAAGGAACTTTTGCAATTAAAACACACACACAGACAATGCAATGTAACACAAGAGTTCTATTAAAGAACAAAAGAGAGAGAGAATAAAAGCTAAATTCGGTAACTAGCATATCTGTGAAGTACTATAGGAAAACAGCTTTATTTTGTTTAAAACCTGAAGGAGTTCACTCAACTAACTTCCAGCAACAACCTGAAAGGACTGAAGAAAGCCAGGCAGACTATACTGTATGTGCTCTGTCAGCTTTGTTAGACAGACTACAGAAACGCACTTTGAAATAAAGCTCCAGCACTGACTACCATCTACATATATCTTGCCTTTTTCTGAGACAATATATGGAGGAAATTTGACTTTAAAAACACCCCTATTTCACACACGAAACCCAAAGCCAGAGACTCATGTGTGGCCACTCAAACAACCAAATAAAGTCCAGAGGTCATTTTTAATCACAAAAATAGTCCTATTAGACCAACTGGACTATTTTAAGTAGGTAAAGGTCTTTCCAGACACTTATTTGCAGAACTGAGATTTGATGAACTAATACTCCTGCTGCTTAGATTTCAGATATTCAACCACCTTCCTTTTCTAAGTATGAAACGGCAACATTGAGATTTAGGTCAGATGTACAGCTGCACTGCTGATGCATGTGTGGCCTGTAACATTTATTTTACTGCCTTGGATGGAATTGATTCCTAACACTTTTAAGGCTTGAGGAAAAATGTAGTAGTTAGAAGATTTCAAACCAACAGCGTGGATTACTGTCTCTAAAGTAAAAAGAGTATGTATTGCAAAGATTTCCTGCTTTCTGGTGATGGATAAGATACCACAAAGAGTCACTAAGAACAACAGATAAAGGCCGAGGCCCTTTGTTATCACCTTCTAGTGGTTTCACAATCTGAAGCTTTTCTGGCAGGTAGGAGCGACTGCTGATAGACATTCCTGAATATCCAGTGAATTCTGAAAATCTGGAGTGAGTTCCCAGTGACATGATGCTCTCTGTGGGGGTAACGGAACCACTGTGGAGCTCGCCCTTTTCTGCCAGTTCCCGCAGCTTCCTTTCCTGCTCTTCTTCGAAGAACTTCCGCTCTGAGAGGTAATTCTCCCGCCTGAGGGACAGCCTACGAAGGGCAGTCTCTAGGTCACTGGAGCCTGGAGTCCCCGGAGTTCCAGGCTTCTTCATCCTGTCTTCATTTCTAAAGCATAACAGGGGACACACACACACAAAAAAAAAAAGGGGGGGGGGGAGGGAGGGGGAGAAAAAAATTCTTAGAGATATTTAAAACTTCCATGCAACATTTTGAGACATTCACCAATATCTTTAAATTACTATGTCTCAAGAACTATAAGCACAAAATAAAGTAACTTTTGAAGATGTAAGTCACTTTGTTAACTGCACAATATAAGACACAAAGAGGAAAATAGAAACGCTTTCCCTTTATGTCAGAAACAAAGCAAAACCAAAGCCCAGTGCTACAGTACTGACCCATTGTCAGAGGGTTCTGTCTCAAGGATGATGCTATTGGTCTTGTTGTCTATCATAATGTTAGAGATGTCTCCCCCATAGAAACTGGAACGTGGAGTGCTGACACAGCTAGAAATGACTGAGTTCATAGCGGAGGACTGGTTAGAGCCTGGGATATTCATTGGCGACGGAGTCATGGATCTCTGTTTGACAACTTGGTTAACATTTCTCACTGTCTCGAAGACCCGCTTCTGATGACTGGTAAGACATACATACAGTTAATATCACACAGTGCCTTCCTACCTTAAGAAGGAACAAAGAAACAGGTAACAGCTTGTTAACAACCGATCCTATCACAGCTCCACCAACCACCTTTCGTATAGTTTCTGTAAAGTAGTATACATAGGGTCCCATACTCGCTACAGTATTCAATCCATCAACATCCTTCCATCACCCTAGAATATTTTAGACAGAACATTTGAGAATTATGTGCATGGACCCTCTCAAATATTAATAAAAATTAAGTGAAAGAGCATTTCAGTACATCAGCTAAAAACGCCTTAAAGCACTGTGTGGAAATCAGTTTTTAAAAAACAAAATTGATCTCCATTCAATTCTTAACTATGAACTGCCTAATCCATTTTAAAAGAAAACTTGAATTTACTCTACTATCTCTATGMAAGTAAGTCTTGTATCTTTTCTTTCTGAAACCAGTTTCCTACCCCCTTAAATGCCATTAAAAAAAAAAAAATCAGAAATATAATGGATCAAGAGTCTAGAGAGAGGCTGACAAGGCTGGAAACCTACTTTTTGACCTACTTCTACAGTTCATTCTTTATCACCATTGTCCTGATACCACAACAAACTTTGTTCATCTGCTTCAAGACTAAGATCAGACGACACTTCAGCAGAAATTTCTTGACAAAATAAACTTGACCTACATCATGCTACAGAAGTGCCATTGCTGCTTTGTTTTACAGTTCAACAATGGCTGAACACAAGAGCAGTGCATCCCTTCCAGCTTAAAGGTAACACTGCCGGGGTGTAACAACCACAGCATGCCTTAAGCTATCTAATGCCATTCAAATTTCTTTCCTTCTGTCCATGAGTGCTCAACAGTTGCAATCTTTGTGTGTAGGGTCCAACTCTATAGTTGTATATCATTAAGAGGTTGAATTTAAGAGCATCTATCAATAAATGGTCCCACAGAGGTTACAGTTACCCCTGCTGAGCAAATAAATAAAACCAAGATGAGCCATGAAACCAAAAAAAGGTATCATTCTTTGGTACATGCATAGCAATGTAAATGACATTCTAAAGAAGTTAAACTATCCTTAAGTTAGATTACTCTGGAAGGACAAAAGGATCACATGGGGTTTGAACATGCTCACATCTTTCTGATCTTCCATTTTTCTAATCAACATTTCACTCTGTCAAAGCCTCATTTACAGTTCTTGGCTCCTGCTCAGAGAAGGTTTAAGTATGTGTCAAACTTTGTAAATATACTTAGAAGGTTTCTGGAAAGTGGCTACTGTACCTTCCTTGACTGTTCGTTCTTTGTAAAGGTCAGGTCAAAACACAAAAAAGCTCTAACAGACCCTCTAAATAGGATTAACTTGTTTCAAATTAACCAGTCCATGCTTTGTACAAATAGGTGAGATAAACCTATTGGAGTACACGTGCAACTGGTGTCAGTAAGGCTATTTCTGCCAAGCTGTATCTATCTTTAGCTTTTGGACCATCACAAGTACTTAGCTTGTTTCAAACCACTCTCTTGTTTAATTCAAGAGAACTTTAGCAAAATGGGTGCCAACTACTTTGCACAGGTGTAACGGGCATCACACTAACTACTCTGAATCCATTTCTGCACTGATGTTCTCCCTGTAAAAAGTGGATTAGGTCAATAATTACCTGGTAACTGTTATAACACCTGAAGAGAGAACCCGAGGGATTGAACTCATCCCCTAATCATTAACTGGAGAAACCTAGCATGGTAACACAGAGCAGACCAACCTTTTCTCATTCTCAGCACTCAAGAATGAGGATAAAAAGTTCGTAARACGAGGAAAAACCTATATATAGGCATTTTCCTTTGGTAGCTTTTGCAGAARATATAACCACCCCAGTAACCAGACAATTTATTTACCTTTCTCTCTATCATTCACACTCTGACAGAAATATTTCTTTCTAAATCCCTAGCTCATCTATTTCCTGTCTTTTCCTTTCTTATCAAATAATAATTAAATTCAGATATAATCATTCAATTAGGAACCAATCCTTTTCAGTCGTACGCCAAGTCAGGAGAGTCAGGTTCATCTAAATGCAGTTCTTTCCTCATTGACCCTTCTATCTCTGCTGCCAAAGAATCCTGTTAAAAACAAGCACAGAAGAAAAACAAGTATCAAACCTATATTAATAGGTTGTCATTGCATAAAATAATTATTTATATAAAATAATTAATAAATAATAAGGTGTTATTCCAGAAAAAAAATACAGGTTTAACAATAAAAATTGACTGGAAAGCTGGAAGACTAATGAACTGACTGACAAATTATGGCTTAGCTTCATACTGCTACAGTAGTTACCATCTGAGGACACATAACATCTGTCAAAGATCCTGAAAAAACATTACAGGCAGCAACAGAATCCAGGTGCACCAACTTCCCAGACTAAATTCCCTGCTCCGTAATACACTCCTTTCATGTAAGAAGTTTTGCTTAATTTGTTTTCATTTAAAACAAACAGAAAACACTCTTCCCTTTCACATTACCCACTCACCCACAAAACCAGACATCGTTCTTGGCATAAAGTATTATATACTTCCCCTATAGTGTTAAAGGTGACAGGCTATCAATTCTCCACTGCTGGTCAGTAAGTTTTACTGCCTAAGTGTAATTAAGTGCAGGGTCTAAGTGTCAAACATTCACAAACCTACATGACTTTTGGTCCCATGATTCAACATCTGAAAATCATTTTTGTACAAAACGCATATAACTATCTCAGCACAAACATACTTTTTGCAGCTTTCAACTCTATTTGTGCAAGTACAACTTGTATTATTAAATGTCTGCACTTTAAATTGGCCTGTGTTCAGTCTCAGAAGGGAACACAAAAAGGCAGGCTAAGCCTTTGTTGACAATTTACTTCTTGTGAGCACAAATATAATCTGTGTTCTTCCTCYGCAGTTAAGATGAGACAGGGCTAAAGGGCCAGATTCTGCTGCTTGATTACATTAATGTAACTCAAAAGAGACTTCACCGATATCATTGCCCTCAGAAGTAATGGAATTATTCTAGAGATACACAGGCAAGCAGAGCCAGGCATTGAACTTACCTAGACATTCTTATCCACTTTTTTTCTCATTTGGTTGAGGGTACTGCCTATTCCCCATGCTTTAAGTGTACAATGTCATAATCAAATGAAACCAGGTAAACAAAGTTGGTAACACCAGTGACACTGCCATAATTGATGTTGCCGTAATACATACGAGCAACAGATATTCTTTTAATGAACCACTGAATTATCAGTGACCCTAAAACAAGAATATATGTGTAACCTATTCAAGTACTGAAGAACTAGAATGCATATCGTAAGCGACTAGAAGGATGCCATGTCTGGAAACTATTAGTTATGTTACCAGAAAGTTACACCACCAAGGATATTGTAGAAAACCAGGAAGCTCCTACTGAAAATCAGCCACCACAGTACAGGAGATGCATAAAAAAGATGTAGAGAACTGTGTAACAACCTATGAATGCTTCCCATGATTCACAGCATAAGCAGTGCCAGCTGCAGCTTGTATATAATACGGCAGCAAAAACAAGTAACTGCACAGCACCACTGTTTCAGAATGAGGTATGCAAAACTGATCACTCAGGTATCCTTTAAGGCTATATAAATACACATTTCACCCATGCTCATGTCTGGCCTAGCATCCTATCCCTGAAGCTGTCAGTCAGACGCAAACACATTTCCTTTGGTTTGTGCAGTTTTTCTTCTCAAATCTGCTTACCATAGGGAAGAGACCGAGAGAGTGGTACCGACGTGATATGGCATTTGGCATAGTCTTGTTTCTAAGGTTTTTCAGCTCTTCTTGAGCCTCATGAAGCATTTCCATGCACTCTGCATACTTGTCTTCCAGCTCCCGCAACTGTAACATACAGAAAACAGTCCAAGATCTTATGGGCTGCACTATCATCACAAAAAGCCTGCAAATTCTTTTAACACTGGTGAAGGATAATGGTGTAGGGAAGAATATTTCACTTTAAAGGAAAAGAACTCCAAAGACTGAATATACTTGAAAATCATGAATAACATGGATTATTAACAGGAAGGGGGCGGGAGGGAGGGAGCGGTAGCAGGGGAAGGAACTGCTTGCTCCATTTCCTATCCTACGTATCTACATGAAGCCACTGTCAAGGAGAAGATACAGAGTTAAAAGTATCTTCAGTCTGATCAGGTATAGTGCCTAATTACTGCCATTAAGACCACAGTGGCAAACAGCATGGGAAAAGGACAAGACATTTCACAGTGCTCCAAAGGACTTCGGAATTTTAAAACCAAGACTGACATACATACATACATACATACATATATATACATATAACCTCCAACAACCTAAGGCCATGCCTTATTTTTAGCCTGACTTTCTCAGGAAACATATCTTATGTAATCACTCTGCCTGTGGATGTCTGTGTACCCTCATAGTTTTTGAGTTCATCAGTCACTTCAACCAAGTTTGGCAAAGGGGCAGAAGTCTGAAATACCACATTCCTACAAGTTTCATAAAAGTAAGCTACTTGGCTTAGAAACAGAGATCCTGTTAATGTCTTTCCTAAGAAAGCGATGGAGAAGCATGAGCTCAATCTTTGTGGAGCACCACAGATAGATACAAAAGACCCATCAGCAGGAAAAGCTTCTATGTGCATTCCCACCTTCAACACCAAGTAGTCCAAGTACAAGACACATCCTAATGGGATCAAGCTTTATTCATTCTATTTCGTCCATTTTGTTCATGTGAATGTAGCACCCAGAAGACAGCCAGCAATCCTGGACAGCCTTCGGTTTATTCAGTACAAATGAGCTCTTCTGTGTTATCCCACTATTCAAAATAGGCTTAAACTACCAGCCTAGAGAAGTCAACTTCTGAAGGGGTTCCTATACAGCCCATAAACCTCAGTTTTTCAAAACATGTGCCAGTTAAAGGAGAAGTCTGCTAGGAACATAAATGTTCCTTCATTCCATATACATAGGAAAAATTTAATACTTCTGATCCAGCTTAGACTAAAACTCCCATGGTAAAGTGAACAGCCATTTCCCTGCTACTAAATTATTGTAATACTAAGTAATGTACTCACCTCTGCTGTGAGCTGTCTCTGGGCATCTTTAGCTGCTCCCAAATGCTGGACAAGTTCCTCATTTTCAACGGCACACTAAAAYATGCCAAAAAATATTAGAAATACTGTGATATTTTGTCCTGTGATGATGTTCATATCCTATACTATAGGTAAGCAGGAAAACTCTCACTTTTCTCAAGACCCTCTCTGCAGCAATATTAGTCCACATGTTAGTTTAAAAACATTTAAAATTTTAACACAAGAACACCCAGCATCAGTCTGTGCCCTGTTAAATGAACCCCCAAGACTCTAAAACTAACGAGTATGTGCCCACTGAAATACTTGCACTGACGTTCTTGTCTTACCAAAGTCATTAAGTTCAATTTCGGAACTTATGCGGAACAAAATGCGGAATTTCACATCTAATATTTAAAATAAATTTAACTATTGTATTTGATATATCATATCAAATATATATGCATCTTTTAATAAATTGATGCTTTCTAGTCAAGTATGCTACATATTAAACATCAAACAAGGTCACCCAGATAAAGAGGGTGGAAAATTTCCTTTATGCTCTAGTATAGAGAGGATTGTAACTTGTCTTCCAGCTACAATAGTAGCAAATCACAACGGTAGTCTTGCAACTGGATTCCTTACAGCTTTTGCCTTTTTCTGCAGATCGACTATCTGTGAGAGAAGATGGGTGATTTCCTCCTGCTGCCGGGCAGCATCTTCGGTTTTCTTTGCTAACTCTTCGGAGATATTGGCAATCTGGATGTTTGCATCCCCTTTAAGATAAGTAATTACAATTAACATCACAAACCCAAATGCAGAAGAGTAAGCAGAAAGATGTTCTTTTGGAACATCACTTGATTCAGCAGAATCCTGTCCCAATACACAGCAAGATGTGTTTGAAAAACAGCGGTAGGACAGAAAACCAGAAGGACACAAAGTACTCATGCTGCAAAGGAAACCATTCTTTCCCCTAAAACTAACATCATCTATGCAAAACTATTTTGCAACTGAGAAAGATTTACCTTACAGCCAGAATTTTCTGCTGTGAAATTTCAGCCAGCATTTTTCTCCTCACAACCATTTATGTAAGGAAAATAAGTACCACAGAAAAACATGACTGACTGAGCTGACTCAGTTTACTTTTTTTTTTTTTTTTAACTGAACTATCTTGAATGAGAAGTGAAAAGAAATAGAGACATACTTAGCTCTTTTACACAGTCATTGACAAGCTGTTGTTCTTTCTCTTCGTAAGTTATTGTTTCAGTCTTCAGCTGACAGGCCTGTTCAAGAAATCCACATCAAATATGCTACATTAGCATGTTTTTTCTTTGCCAGTCTGTTGCTGCATTTCCATCAGCTTCAGAAATCAAGCTTTTCTAATCACTCCCCCAGGAAGACAGTGAGAAACCACAGGTTTTTTGCCTGCTCTCCCTCACGTTCTGGAAAAAGGGGCCAGGTGAACATTCAGCAGAGACATTACTGTATGGAGAAACTTGCATCATTACCACCATATCCCCACTAGATGTCACTTGCGTATTTTGCGCTAAAAATAAAAAAAAGCCCYGAACGTACAAAAGACTAGTATGCAGAACTCGATCTGGTCACCTGAACAAAGCTAGGTATCATCACAAACTAATTAAATGCTTGAATTAAACATTCAAGTATTTAAAAAACATTCAGATAGTATTTGAAAAGTTCTGGCACTGTAACTGTATAACCCACATAAAAACTTAGTGCTATCTCCTTCCCTGCTTTGTCTTTTCCGCTCCAATTCTAGGATTGCCAAGAGGAGCATGGCTACACCCAGCTGGTTCTGTCTGGCACCACCTTGGTGGGTCTGTAACCTATTCCCAATGCTGGGGGCATGCACAGACACCCACAGGCTGCATCTGTACAGAGATAGGTGGCTCAGAGGTTTCAGATTTGGCTCCACCTTGTGCCTCGCTGGCACAGACTGCATCTCCCTGGAAGGGAAGCCAGTGCTACGTGGGGGTCTCCTATCAGCTCCTGACGCAGTGGCCCTCTCAGTTCTAACCCCCCCTTCATTATTCTCAAACCATCTACTGCTCATTTTCCTTGCGTGACTTGTCAGTGAAGCATACAGCACTCTCCGTTATGAGGTGTCTTGTCCAGAGATGTGACACTACCTATTTGCAATGGGCCCTGAATTTGCCGTAGAAAATGGTAATGATACTCTGTTTTCATACACTCGTTCTTAGCTCAAAAGTATTTCTTCTGCTATACTCTGCTATGCGTTTGCAAAATGGTAACATGCTCCCAAAGTTTAAAAGTTGCATTGAAAATTAATATAAAACTATATAGGTTATTCAATTATAAAGTTTTATCTCTGACAGACAGGGAACAGTAAATAAACTTTTAAAAACTGTGTTGTCTGTGAAACAAACACAATATTGTCAGAAATAAAAGGCAAGAAAAACACATTCAACTTAAAATATTAACAGCCTGRCTTGAAACACAAATTGAAGATATTTAATGCAAATTTAGGCTAGCAATTTTTATTCTGACAAACACTGAATTTGTACCAGAGAGACCACGCCAGCCTACAAACTTCAGATCTGCAGCTRAAGTCACCCACATCTACCTGGTCAGCCCTTTGACACCTGTTTCAAAGCGCAGTTCTGGACTCCAAAACCTGCCCGTGCTCCTGCACATTCTTTTGGCAAGGAAACTGCTTTGCATGTAGCTTGATGTAGCTTCCATGTTTCAGCCTTTCCTTCATTTAGAAGGACAAAAACAACTACAAAGAGATCTGTGTTTATATACTCTTAATTAGACTCAACTTTCAATACACACTTCTCAATACCTGTGTTCTGGCATTTAAATGAACAACTGTATTAAGCAAAACACAAAGGGAGCAATTTCACCTCAGATCTAAGCACAACATTCTCCTCTTCAAGGTCCTTGAGTTTCTTTTGAAGAGAATCCAAATGAAAGTAGTTCTGGACGGAGGAAGAAGATTCATTCCTCTTCAGCCTTGTAACGAAAACAACAGTTTTAACTAATTTTTACCTGTATTATGGCCAATCTCACAGGAGAACAGACTGAACAGAGGTCTCAAAACCAGTCAGAGCCACATGAAATACAGCTTTGTTCATGCCAATATGTTTGGGCAGCAATGTATTTGCAGTGATTTTTAAAAGAGAACATTTTTTTAATTTATTTATTATTCTCCACACTTCCAATGGAAAAGTTATTCAGCCAAGGCTATGAGAAAGGAAACCACCTTACTACAGGGAGCAACCCAATAGCTTCCTGATTAATGTTGCACATGCCTCACCACAATGCAGCAATAACTCTGCAAGCAAGGGCAGAGAGCCCCTCAGAGCCTGCGATGCTGTTCAGCCAGCCAATTGCCTGGAACCCACGCTGTAAGCCATGCTTTATTTCCTTCCCTCTGCTTGGAACTTTTCCATAGTGCCCTCAGGTCCTTCAAGCGCAAAGGTCGCACACATCGCATGTTCTAGCACAGCACGCAAAGGTATGTGGTACAGTGGGGTACCGCAGGCGTCTGCCTCGCCACCACAGTGACCTGGTTCCTGTGAAAGTTACGGCACTGCGTCAGCAGCCTCCCTAYGTACTTTCCCCTCCTGACTCCTGTTGGTACCAGTATAGCCAGCTGGTCCAATGCAAATCCTTCCAGCCGGTGCCGTGCACCAAGTTCAGAGTCCTATTTATAGTTCCAGTCAATACAGGGATCATTTTACTACCTTTCAAAGCTATCAAATTGTCCAAACTACCCCTGCTTAGTACCAGATGAAGGCTCAGTGTTGTAGATCGATAACTTACGGGGTGGAACAGATGGACTCTGGCTCACTTTCTTCAGCGGCACTGGTATAGAACTGGAGCAGCTCATCTTTCATGGAGAGCTCATGCCGCAACTGAGAAACCTGCACAAAGAAGGAGCTTGCAGATTAGTAAGTTGCTTTTCCAGGCACATTCTTAAGTAAATCCACTATAAATTAGTTAATTATTCATCCTCCAAGCATCATCTTCAGACTACATCAAGAGGCCAAAACTGGAACAGACCAAAACCAGTTCCTTTATTTCTTAGAAAGAAGGAAAAAGGTATCTTTTGAATTAGCCATTAAATGTTCTTTTTTTCAGAAGTTCAAAAATGCAATTATCCACCGCTATTAAAGAAGGTGAAAGAGACACATGTCTAAGATGAGCAATCCTGATTCACTATTGCATTAGTCTAGATTCACATTCACAGAAATGGGTATTATTGCAATGGTACTGCAAGAAATTAATGTGGCACAATCAAGGCAAACATCACTTTCTTATCCATTTTATGTGATGACTGTCACCATCCAGCTTGGATACAGACCTTGCAGACCTCAGATACAGACATTTCTTCCTCTCCAAGAGACTTTAGACAAATTTACTGAAGTGTTTGTGTGGTAAGGTTACATTTTGGACCCAGCTGCCTGTTGAGCTGCAGAACRCCACCACACAGCGGCAGGCTGCCACTCTGAGGTTGCTGCAATGGCAGAGGCTGCCGTCAGCTTCTGGGTGTAGTCCGGGCTTTTGATGACTCCGAAACACGAGTCTAGTAAAGTAGTATGTAAGAGTCCCATACTTAGTACATACATGTATCAAAAAGGAACAAAACATCAAAATTGGGTGGGTTAAGACACCCTGTAATTGTGAGGTCTGCAAACTTAACCTTGGTTAATTCATATGTGATTCTCCAAGAAAAGGGTTAAAAGCCCAATGACACAATAGCACTTACACTTCACAGCTGCAATTTAAGACCTCAGTGGCAAGAGATTAATTTTTATTTCCCTTGCATAGCTATAAATAGCATAACTGATCAGACAGATCTGTTCCGTTCCACTTGCACTGCAAGACTTGGCCCTCAGTTTTCACTTTCCAATGCACAAATTGCAGAGCACATTTGTTTTTATTAGACTTCTGCTTTTTGTATTGTAGGCATATTTACATTTGTAGTTATTACTGGCAAGAAAGAAAAGAGAATATCAATAAAATAGATTTAAGCTGTGTTTTCAACAAACAAAAAGCAGACTCGATGAAATAAAGCACTTAAACCGTACAGAATTTTAAGCATACAAGGTCATTTACTTTACTAAGGCTATTCTGTGTAAGATAAAAGGATCCTCACATAGAGCACAGAAGTTTGGAGACATGGGACCTAGCTTGCAGGAACAATCCTAACTGAATCATGAACAACTGTTTCAAGAGTCCAGCTGACTGTTTCCCTGATTTACAGCAGGTAAATGTTTAACAGGTTGGAATTATTCACTTAAAATGAAGACACCCAGTTAGACTGTATGTAAATAACATCCACGCAAGTACCAAGCCAAAGAGCATTTCTATCTTTCCAACATTACCTTCTACTATGATAGATCAAAAACAATGTTCCCTTTTTTAAGCCGCCACTCCAGATTATAATTCAGTCTTTCCTTTCCTCTCGCTTTACACAGAACAAAATCAAACCTGGAAAAGACTTTAAAACCAGCTATCACCAAAACACAAACTCTGATATGTGACCTGGAACTAGAACAACAGGACTAGAGGGCTGTATTATTCAGATGTTACCACAGGTTTGAGGTGGTATTATTTGAGGACTGACACTGTTTGAAGCGCTGCCTTTTTAGCTTCAGAAACACGTGACAAAATCTGAAGAGGAAAAAGAAGCGTAAACTGGGAAATTTAGAAAGATTAGGAGAAACTAAAACCTAATGACCTACTCCATTTCAAACACAGTTCACATTGTGACAGTTTACGTTGCTTTGACACTGAGCTCTAATTTCAAATGAGACAATACTAAATAGTAGGTAGCACCGTCTCAGCAAAAAGGGACACATCTTCCTATTGGAGCTGCAGCATTCTTACTGCACACGGAAATACAACAGCAGGTAGACACACTGTACCTGGGAACTACACTTCTGCTGCCAAAAAGGCAGACACCCATCTCTGTAACCAAAACAATTTACAATTAAGAAAGTTTTTGCAGTATGTTTATGCTTCTAGTATATAATTCTGAAACAGTAAGCTGAGATTAAAGTGTCTGTGCATGCAGTATAGTACTTGCTTCAGTGCACTCACCTTTTGCTCTCCAGTGCACAACAGGGGAAGTCTCAGTTCCACCAGTTTTTATTGAACATGACCACACCCCTTTCCTAAAGCTAAGTGGCATCTAACGGTACAAACTCAAAAGACAAACCCAAGAATCTAATGCATTTTGCACAGGTCTATATTACTTTCACATGTACCTATGAATGTGGTATGTTACAAGGACACAGGAAAAACTTGAGCTACTTAATGGGACGGCCAGAAGATTTTGTCAGGACAAGTTTGGTAGGTCAAAGAGACGTAAAGCTAAATTATTCATGCCGTGACATATATACCAATAAAGCCTTAACTTTATACCACACACCAGAAAGAACTTGTCTATATATTACAGAAATCACAGAYCCCCCAGACAAATCCTTTTTAGGCAGTTTTTACAGAATTTAAAAAGTACCAATTCAATTCTCTTCTCTTATCCCTTGCCCTTACAGACAGTTTTCTTAGTTACCATTCTGTTCAAATATTCACAATTCAGCATTAATGGAAGATATGAAACCCACTAAAGAAAGATTTTTCAACATACGAAAGCATCATGACTTTAAAGTCTGATGAGTTCTGCCTCAAAAGCATCAATTTCTGAAGGAGTCAAAATGACAGTGTGAAAGATGGGTGTTGATGGAACATATGGCTCAACATATCAAGCCACCTGGTAAGAAGCTTATTTCTGGCGGCACTTCTTCTAATGCTGCTCCTGTGTCCCTCTAAATAAAAATAGAGCTGGCAGAGGCAGCCCATCCCTGTCCCCCACCTTTCTCAATCAAATCTTCCATTCTGGATGTATGGTATGAACRCGCTGCCCTGCCCAGTCAGTATGCACATGCCTACTAAAAGCCATATTGACCAATGCACAAATGAATTGGTCTGCCACATGATGGGACTTAGGCAGCAAACAACAGCACTCCTCTGGGACAGAAGAGAGTTAGTTTTCCTTGCCAAAAATGGTAGGACACACTAAAGGATATTATTTCTATGTTTGTGCTCCACCACCACTTATCGCACAACTGGGATCCCTCCATCCACGCTTTATTCATCAGCCCGTCTCGGATATAATTCAATGTCTCACACCCCTGAGGAGTTTTATTAACAGCCTTTTTTAAAGTTTTATATCCACTGTGGTTCATTGTTCTCCTGCTCGCCCTACAACTGTGAGATTTCTCTTCCTCTTTCTCAAAGCTACATATGGACAAGATTCACAAACCTAGGTCACTGTCCCAGAACAGGAGAAACAACATTTGCCTCCAGCTTCATAACCCAATGCTTCCTAACATTGACAAGTTCATACATACAGAGCACACTGAATAAAAATTACCAATCACTGAAATATATCCTGACCCACCTGAACAATGGAAGCTTAACATAAGTCTATGAAGTTGGCCCAGCTTGGAAAAGGCAGAATGCACATGATCTCAGTGAGCATGCACTCCTGAAATCTCCATAAATACAAAAAGTGATTTACCTTATATGTGATACCTATAACATATTCAGTTTGAGAAGCAAAAGGAAGCACTCTCAGCATTCAAATGCTATGTTCTAAGAGCCAAAATTCAACCTCGGTATGGATAGAAAAGCACTTGGGAAAAAGCAATTAAACATCAGTTGGCGAGGAAGAAACAAGTGAGGACTGAAAAAGATTCAGGGGAGAAACAAGAAGAAAGAGCTGCTCACAAAGGGAGACAGGAGAAGAGAAAGAGTCATTAGTGAGATAATCAAAACAGAGGGTAATTATGCATAAAGCAGAGGAACAAGGACACAAAACAAAAAGAGCAGATGGTTTCAGAGGAAAATGAAATCTGAGGCAGAGCAAAAATCAATGGCTTGAGGTTTTTTTTTTTTTCCCTCAAATCACTTGATTTGAGCCAACAGGTCAAATTACTTTTTTGGTCACATTTCTAAAAGTGTACATGCTATAAAAATGGCTAACCAAACCACCGCAACACAGATTGACCTGCTATAGACAGGATGCCCAAGAAAATTAAGTATGGACAAGGTGAAGCTAGAAGGAAAACTCTTCCCATCACTGCAGATACAGCACTCAGGCATAAAAATCTTACCTCTTCCCTGATGTGTTCTACTTGCTCCTCCAGGAACTCATTTCTTTCTGTCAGTGATTTATTCTTCTTTAACAGTGACTGGCCAATCCGAGCAGCTAATTCTAAGTCCCGTTCTTTCTGTGAAGCATTAAGAAAAGAAAGCTAATTTCAAATTTTTTATTCACCAAAGGATCAGAGGGAGGGTAAAATTGTCATGAAAGGAAAGGAACAAGTACAATAGAAAGCTTTTTTCCTTCTGTGAGGGTTTGCTTGTTTGGTTTTTTTTTGCTAATTTTCTTTTTCTATTCCTGCTTATGTTACACCCACATTATTCAGAAAAGACTGACCCATACAGAGTTATTGAACCATATATACGGAAGCACAGCTTCAAGGTCTAATGTAAAACAATGTAAGTGAAACCAGATCTTGTTCTCTGTTACAGCTTTGTCTAAGAAACTACTGAGGGAAACTATTCTATCACCTTGTCATACCGTGTGCAGAATGCAATCATAGAGCTTAGAGGTTACATTTTAAAGCAGCACAGTAAAAAAAGCAAAGAACTTGGACATTTCAAAGCATTCTTCAGTTTCCACTTGCTCCACCTTGAAATAAAAAGCAGTAAGCTGTGCAGGAGCAGAAGCCAATTCCACCACAATGAATATTCAGCTGCTGTCTTCTTTGTGTACGTACATCCGATAGTGCTTTAGTATGAAACCAAGTCCTATCCCTTTCCTTTTTGCAGATGCCCAAACCTACATTAAGCGGTTACTCTCATGCCATGCTTGCCCCCTTCCTCCCCCTCTCTACGCACACAGAATTGGAAATAACTGGTCTAGACAGTTCACCACAGGTTCCAATTGTGAATGGTGGCAAAAAAAGAAACAAATCACATCAATCCAGCACGTAAAACATATACAATCAACTGATTCTCTATGTAAAATGGTATATAACTAACATCAATTATGATACTTAAACTAAACAGCTTATCAAATAATTGGACTCTTACCACTGATCTGCAATACGCCACATATTTGTGACATAGAGGCAAGAGGTAACTGTACTACCGCTCTATGAGTTGATAAAGTGGATTGACTGTAGTCACGGGGTGGAGTGTGATGGATGCGCTCAACCCCTTGACCAGACTGGTGGTGGTTTGGTGCAGGCTCTGGAAGAGGTAAAGGCCTGCGCCGTAGCTGGGCCACGAACTCCTTAGTTTCAGTCTGTTCTCTGAAAACCCACAAAGGAGCAGAGTGACACAGTGAGCATCGATGCATATGAACTTGGAACACTGATCGTGTGATTAACACACAAATAGCAGGTGGCTTTTCCAAGACTCATTTCTCAAGGAACAAAGTTAGTTGTGGGTACAAGGAGTCTCATGCATACCTTTACCATCGCATGTAATTTGGCTACAAGCCAACCACTTTATCCCATAAATATGACAGCCTAAGTGAGCCTTCTTTGAACTCCTCCTGCTAGACAGCGTGGCTGCATGGCGGTGATCTCCCCTTGAGCTGGGACACCTCTCAAGGTTGCTCCTTGAGGCAGAGAGACCTTTTACTAATGGCAGATCTTTAGTAAGCGACCAATTCTGCGCATAACCTCGTAGTACAGTAACTTTGATTTTGCCTCGGTAACTTCAATTGCATGCTGAATTGATGCTAATGAAACATTACATAAATTTTGCATGTATAATCCCTTAGACATAAACCGTTGACCAAGTCTGAGACTAGGTTTGGACCTAGCTGCACCTAGACTCGTCTCTGAGGAGGAGTTTAAAAAGCAAGGGGGTCCACCCTCAACCTTGTGACTCAACAGGACGGTCCTCCTTATCCTTTTGCATCCCCAGTCCCTCTGTGAATCGTTCCAACTAGAGTGTAACTCAACCTTTGTATGTTTCTTCAATGCAGTAATTAATAGAGTGAACCTTGCCATCGAACTTCGTACCGTCGCACTTTTACAACATCATAGTAAAACCACTTTTGCTAATACCTTTGACAGTGATTCTTTCAGTGATCTAAATCACTCATCCACGACACCAATAAAAACTAGAAGCTTATCCTGTTGTTGACATGTCTCAGCTTCTGCAAAGCTGAGACATGGGGTTGTAATCCGCCTGGGACAGGATGATAAGCTGCCTAGAACTTTGCACCATTCATTAAGCATTTCTATTTACCATTTTCTGATTCAATTACTAGATCTTTACAATAGTGGGAAAATGGCACTATGGTTAACTTCCCACTTACCTTTACTTCAACACCATTTGAGGAAGAGTTTTCTCCCTGTCACTGAAAATACTGTTTGGGGCTTATTTACCGCCCCTGACAGCCATCCAGATTTGATGACTAAAAGCTACCTTGTGTCATGTATACATTAATGACAAAGCCTACAAAACCTACAGCTACTGATCACATGGATTTGAAGCCAATAAATTTGAATGAAGAGGCTTTTGTAGTGGAAAAAAAGGAAGTTATGTAATAATCAGTAAATAAAAAGAGAGGTTATTGATCACTGTTATATCTACAGATAGCATTTTCCAAATGGTTTCTGAACGTCAGGCTTATATTTGCATTGAAAGCTACTGGCATTATCTAGTCATAAAATCTTTATATAATCTTATGTACAATCTTTCAGAACAATAGATTCCACAAAGTTAACCAAAAAACATTTGGTTTACGTATCAAGCCAACTTATTGTTTAGTAATTTGGCTCACTTCATAAACACGAAGTGGAAAAAAATATATTGCTGCAGCTTTGACTTCACAGAGGCAGAGCTATCTAGCAGCAAGGTTTCTAATCTCAAAGCTGAGGAACATAAGTGTATTTCCAGGTTCTTTAATTAACCTCCCTACGCTTCCTACACAATTTTTAGCAATTCAGCTCTAAATCTCAGTTTGGGGTCAGGCCTCTTAGTCACAGTGACAAGGAACTGATTTCTTACAGCAATATGTAAGAAAATACTGAAGCCAGACACACTTACGCTATTATTAGAAAGGGCTGAGAAAGCAGTTTCACAGAGGAATCTGCTCCTGTTCTTACCACATACCCAGGCAGGCATGGTGTCACTCGCTTTGCTTAGGCAATAGGCACAGATTTTCAAAATACCTGCACGCATGTTGTTTTGAGATCTTCTCTTTCCTGTCCCCGCCCCAGAATGCTGCACCTTTCACCCTGCCAACTTCGTAACACGTTCATCGGAAGCTTGCCAACAAGAAGGACAGACAAGGGGTAGCTTTTGGGGTGGTTTTTCACTTGTGTGTGTGAAGGTAGCAGAAGGAGTTACACCTTAACTTCTGCAAACAGATGTAATCTCTTGTGATAACCATCRTTAGGGGAACAGAGAAAGGAGCTGTAAGTGCATGTCTGCCTAGGAATAGTGATTCAATCAGAAATTATGGCCAAATAAAACAAAAAAGCTCACAGAAAGTATTTGTTTTATTAAAGGTTCACCTATTACACGTTCCCCCATTTTTTCTTTGCGATCAACCCAATAGGGAAGTACACCAGAAGYTTTAAAACATTGGCTCAGCAAGTCCTTCTAGCATTGCTCCCATGAGTGTGATTTCTGGATCTACAGACATTTGGCTACATGGACTCAGGGGAGGAAACAGTTTGGCAGAATGCTGCATCATTACTAGAAGGAGCCATGGAAACAAATGCAAGTAAATCTCAGCCAAGCAAGACAAAGGGAACAGGACACAAACAGGTAACAGACTGTTACTACAAGTTAATGGATTATTCCAGGACAAGTCTTTTAGGTTAAGCATCACTTTCAACTGGTATTTCATAGCTCAGCTCAAAGCACAAAATGCAGAACTTTGTACTAAGATCAGATGTATCAAGCGTAAGTGGGATATATGAGCATTCCCATGCTTGTTTCCTTGCAGAATTAGAGGAAGAACAGACCACCCAATGCATCTTGGCTAGACAGACTCCATCTYTGACATTGCTATCACAATAAACAAGCAAATAAATATGAAGGATTAAATTACACTCAGCTGTGAACTAACACAATTGTAACAGTTTTCACCTAAAGAATTCTTCATAAACATTACTTGGAAAAAAATTTCTTAAGTTTACTGCAGAAAAGCAGCCAAYTTCAGTAAAACAATTTATCATGATATTCACTGAACATAAGCATTGTAGCTTGACAATTGCGTTTTGCCATTTCTTGAATGCCAAGGATTACAGTAATAACAGTTTACATAACAATGGTATTAAAAAAAAAAAAAACAACCCCAAAAATAAGGCAAAGAAGAAAAGGCTTGGAGACGAGTGGAGCATTAGATATTTTCTAATTTTGTGTCTATGCACATTTCTGGAAAGACATTATCTGAGATAATAATTATGAATACAAGACTATTYGTGAACTTTTTTTTTATTTTAAAAGAGAATAAATCCATCAATAATGATACCATTAGCTTTACACATACTGCAAAAATATGTGTCGTTTTAAGATTATTCCCCTGCCATTCATTATGGCAAATATTTGGCCAAGAGCAAGTTAAGTGGCCTCAACTGAAAAATAAGCACAAGTAATGAATCCTTATGACTGAGGTAAACAAATGACCTTTACTTATATTTACCTTATCAATGAGATAAAGTGTACATACACTCAGAGCACTTATTCCTCCTCATTTGAGGACAGTCTACCAACAGTCTTTAGTAGTGGTACCATATAATTTCTGCACTTTCTCATACTGCGTATGGGTCCTTAAAGAGATGTAATACTTGCCTCTTCAAGAAGACGTGTAACAGCATCTATGTCATTGTATGTTTTAGTCATCTGGCCCACTCTTTCAGCACATAGAACTGCAAGGAAATAAAATAAAAMATTAATCATATTGGCAATACTATTGGGGGAAAATATCCTTTAAAGAGTTTAAGTTTGCATAAGTTTTCATCTTATGTCAACTTTTGGGTAAGTATATCAAAAGTTAAAAAAAAAAAATTAAAAAATCAAAGCTTCAAGTTAAACTGAGAACACAGYGTTTCTCTTATTTTGTAATGAGTATTTGCTTTTGTCAGTAGCAGAACAAACTGTTAAAATGTTAAAACTTTCTTCTCTGAAGAGCAACATCTTGAGTTTACTAAAAAAATAATCAAGGAAGAAGTGAAAACAGATGATCTTAGATACATAATTAGGATTCTATCACSTCACCTAGTCATTGTATTATGTGTGGTAGAACTACTCCATGAATAAGCAACTCCAATATTGTTAGTAACACTGATCAACATAAAGATACTATGTCATATTAAGTTGATAAGAACTGGGTTCTATGATATGAGACAGCAAAGTAAATACAAAATGCATGCAAAATCATAAACGATTCTTAGAATACCCAGACCACACCACAGTGGCCACAGTATCACTCATAAAAAAATATTTACTAAGACTGGATGAGATGATTAATCACTAAGGTGGAACCAGGAGTTTTGTCAGAYTGAAGAAAGTATGCAGAAGTTTAGTATACCACCACAGGTGATCCTTTAAGAAGCTACACTGACTTACCTAGTTTTCTAAAAATCTACCAATAATCAGAGGAAACAACAGCACTTTCTGCTCTACCCTTRCATTCTGTTTATTTTCAGCTACACCTATTCCTCAAACCCTGTAATTCTGAAAAAAGGTATTGTTAATGAAGTGGAGTTGATCATATGGACTATTGGTTATCAGGCTGCTGTAGCACAAGTTGTTCTTCAGGGGATTCACCCCTGACAGGRTGAGTTAAAGCTCGGTCTGACAGATTGGCTAATGTTGCTCTAATGCACATTAAGGTGGGGSAAAGAGACAGATAAGGCCTAATAAGATTTAAATAAAATAAAAATAAAAGAAACAGTGTATTGAGTACAGTAATATTATCAGGAGACAGTTTGTCACCCTAAGGAAACAAGGCTACCCAATTTATAAATATACAATATACATATATATAAATATACAGTTGATCACCACTAAGGCACATCAATAATACATCAAGTGCAACAGTACTTTGGTATCTGTTGAAATGTTGGAGATTTATTTTTTTTTCCACACTTGAACATCAGAAAGTTGCTGGAACTACAGCAAGAAGTACAATTTGTTTCTGTGTATTTTCCTGTTTCTCAAATTCTATTTTTGATGATCAAATCCTGAAAACATTTACAATATCGGTAGTGCCACTGAACTCCAAAGAATTCCATTCAAAAAGTATTCARAAGATAATTACACTTACACAAATAATTAAGTCTGAAAGTGGTAACAGTRAAAAGTTTATGCTTCAAAGTAGTAATGACAAAAATTACATAGCAATATAAAGAATAACTATACCACTGCACAAGCAAAAATACAGTGTGTCTGTCAACTACAATCTATGTTAGTGAAAAGTAGACTAATCAGGATTCCACAGAAAAAAACTGAAGTTACTTGCAGAGAACATCAGCTATGGTAAACAAAGGGGCTAAATAGAAGGTTTCCACAAGAACTTGAAATAAAGACAGATGGTGTCATGTCCAGAAGACTATTCACAATTAAAAAAAAATTAACATCWCCATAAATCCAGTATTTTCAAGCATAGTAAGTTCGTAAGTCATGCAATAAAACGTCTATCAGAAGCCCTGGCGCCAGCAGTTCATTTTCCAAAATAATTGTATACTAAATAGTCCCCTTGGTTACAACACTCCCTCGCTACTATAAAATAACGTTTGAGTTTGTCATTAGCAAGCTCAGTTTAACTCCATACCTAGCACTAAAAATCCCCACTGATTATGACTATGGYAACCTCACACCATCCTAGTTCAGGTGAATATATAACCTTCCTAATATCCAAGCTGATAAAAGGGCGGTGGTCCCACAGACAAAATAAAGTCACTCAGCAGAGAGAAAGAGTGATAAAGGTTGATTCGGGTGGCTGCTCACTCAGCTATTCCTTCAGAACTTGCCATTGAATCTTTAAGACAGCAGGGTAAYACCACAGCCTGATCACAACAGACTTATTACTAACAAAGAAGTAGCGACCTGGTCATCAATAGCTTTTGTATCTCAAAATTTCCATCAAACTTCTGTTGGTCACTGGTAAAACAGAGRTCTTCATATACTACTCTGCCAATGTGGGAGGGTTTCAAGGCAGGAATGATCTCTTCTGCATCCTCCTCAACATTCAAGTGGAAACAAACTTCAATAGACTGCATATAATAAAATGCCTCCTCCAGTCAGCCACCTCCTATTGGCACTCAACATGCAACACAGCAGAAACACAGGGCTACTAACTAAAAGGAAGGTTTTCCTTTTGGAAAGAGGGCAAACTTGTGAAGAGGTGTTGCTCTCCATCCCTCAGAAACCAAGGCTTGTGGGAAAGAGAAGGTGAAAAGCGAGGGGAGAGAAAGCAATTTAGAAGTAGTATGTAAAAAAATCAAAACAGCGCTAAGTATGTCAGCCTCCACAGTTTACAAGATGACATTTGGCCAATTGCTAGTGCAGTGACTTTGATTTCCTTGGTGTCCARAAAGACTACCAAGTGAAAAAGACACACTATCTTGAATAATAATTTTGAACTCTGATCAGTGAAGTATGGAGAGGGGGAGGAAAAAACCAACCAACCAACAAAAAAACAAACCAAAACCCACAAACTCCCCAACTCTAATGGATTCTGCATAGTAGGTTTCTAGCCTGCTGGAGTTTCTGATGAATATGAGAGCCTGGTAACACTAGTGTAAAGATAAAACAAGAGCAAATGAAGGACAACACTCTGTAATACAAAACCTACAGTGCCAATTTACTGACYTCTTTTTGCTCACTTGCAAATCAGTAGTATTTTTGCTTGAGGGTGACAGGAAGCAAGTGTCTAAATGCATGCATACAAACATCAAAATCAAAATACACTTTGCACCTCTCAGTTTATGGAGAAGGCTGTTAGACAATAAAGAATTAAAAAAAAAAAAAACAAAACACATCTACAGCAAGTGGAGGAACCATAGAATTCCAGAAATACAGAGTTAGAAAATGTGTTTTGGCAACTGCTTTGAAATGAACGTCAGAGATCCAAAACAGGAAACAAAGAAAGCTTCTATCACATTATTTCCATGACAGCATTAAACACATGCTACTGGGGACACATTTGCAGTTTAAAGTATTTGGTTTTTTTAGAAGCCAAATACACAAATGGACAAATGCTACACAGGTCAAGTATTTCCTCTGCTTTAAAGTACCGAGCACCATCTTCATACTCTCTTAAAGCTTGCAAATTTTTGGATACCTACATTCCTGCGTTTGCCAATGTGAGTACAGCAGAAAGGATATACTCTGCATTTGTTTCTCATCATCTATTTAATGCAGCATCTGACTGGAAGCTTCTTTCAGGCTCTGAGCTCTGCACTGACTAAAGCACTGATTCTCAAGCTGAAGATGCTCAGGGAGAAGGGAGGAAAGTATGTACCTTCCTGGATCGCTCCCTGAAAGTCACACAGCCATCTAGCATGCTGCTTAGAGGACAAGTATCCTCCCAGGAACAGGAAACAGCCATGGAAGGGAAGCGGAGCAAGAATACCACTATTGGGAACTGCTGCAATGAGCCACCACCCACCAAACAGGGGATTCAGGTGGAAGAAAAAAAGAGAAAAAAAAAAATCATAGGAGCCAGCAGTCACAGATGTCCTCAGCCCCTGCTCCCTGCATCCCTCCTCGAGGAATACCCCCTCTTCATTTTTGAGACCTATCAATCAGGTCAAGTTAAAGAACTAGAAGAGAGCAACCATGGCTGAAGAGGAGGACTCAGCTCTCACTGCTCCCCTTCCCATCCATTTCCAACTATTGGGAAACAGAAGGGGGATAAGATGTTATGGCAAAGTTTTTTTGTCTTTTGGGGCAGATAATACTGACCTGTATAGAGTCTGACAGGGAAGGCCCCAGTGCATGGGGACTTGCCTACTACCAAAACTTATTTTCTCAGAAACTACATCAGGATAAGGGAATGCTATTCAGGGAGCACAGATCTCTGACAATTTTTACATTGATGCCTCTTATTGGCAAGGTGGCAGCAGGGGACAAATTTCTTGCTTTTTTTCATAACAGTTCCCAACCCAAACTATGTTCATAACAGTTCCCAACGCTTTAACTCTGGCAAGGCCTACTATATTCTTGATCAGTCACGAGAAGCCCTGCCTGACAAATAGCTTCTGTCTCCCTCTCCTCTGCTCAGAGCTCTGTCCAAACACTGAAGATAACAATGGCAAGTTCGTCGCATCCTAAGCGTTGCGCATCAAGGCATACAGAAGAGGCACGGTATCACTGACTGACCAGCCGYGCTCCTTACTGCTGGATACCGCTGGGCAAACATCAGCCATCAGAGACCCTGGCAGACTCGGACTCCTCAGCTCACATCGGTTTAAATTCTCRAAGTATATTTTTGCACTCCAAGGATAAAGCACTTGCTAAAAATCACAACTTCAGTTCTAGAGCCACCGATAGTTATGCTCTGGCACTGGTTACTGCAAGCACTACAACGACTCGAGCCAAGCGCATGAGGAATTCTGAAACTGTGCCATATTATGTATATTCCCTTTCAAATAAGCTTAGGAAAATTATACCTAAAATTATACCTAAAATGTGCCGTCAGCTCTGTTACAGACCCAGGCTAGGAAGATTTTACACATTTACAGGTAAACATGGTAGCTTCTCCTCCACTAAAGAGGAGTTTTTGGCAGCCCTGGCTAAACTGGGGCAGAGGCTTCAGGCCTGCTGTTGCCTGYCGCATGTGGGTATGTTCATCTAAAGAGCTTAAAAATTTTAAGAGACTACTGCCACTGGAGCTTGAAGAATGTGCTTCCGAGGCACAACTTGCAGAAGTCCAAATTTTAACACAACCCGCCAGCAGTTCCTCCGTCCCCGGCCGCCTCCCAGGCAGAGGAGCGGCAGTGCCTCCGGAAGGCGGGCGGGGTGACCCTGGTCAGCGGGACCAAGAGCGGCCGCAGCCCCAGCTGCTTCGCAGCTGTCAGGTCACCCCGCGGGCCAGCTCCAGGGAGGGGGCTGGAAGAGAATGATGCTGTGAGCGGTACACACTCGGGCAGCAAGTACATATTAGCGCCGGGAAAAATAACTACCCTAAGTCCAACAGACAATGCCAATAGATTTTTTTTTTCTTTTTTTTTTTTAAATGTTACAGCCTAGCTTACTGTGATTTCAATGGCGTAGTTTGCAAAGTAATCTTTTAATATTAAGGTGCAGTTACTGATTCTTCGAGAAGAAGAGAATTTATCTTGCCATTTAATCTATGGTTTGAAGGGTGTTTGTTTACTGCCATTTCTCTCATACAATATTCAAATAGCTTAGTAAATCCAATATTAAAGCCTCACATACAAACTCATGTTATAACTTAATCTCAKGCTTGGGAAAAAACTCTGCTGTTATTTCTTCTCTAAAGCTTAATGCCCAAACACTCAGGTTGGTAGCCATTTCAAAGTACTTTCTCTAAGCAGGCCATGAACTGCAACGAATTTTCTTGTGATGAATGTAGAATCAAGTTAAAGGAAATTTCAACAAGAATGTCACACACTTGTTCCTTCTATTAGCATAAACACAGGTCAAATGTGGTAACTTGGAAAATACAGCCACAAAGTGAAACTAAAGAGATAAGGAAAAACACCTGAGGAGAACTCACCATCACCTTAATGCATACACCATTTACTGATACAGCTCAGCATAGCTTTTCTCTTAAAAGCAAAACTTTTCTCACAGGGTTTTCAATTACTAGCCATTGAATTACTGTCTTGACATTCTCCTCCATCCATTTCTTGTCAAGAAATATCTGGACTGCAGTCCCTGCAACTAATAAATTGGTGTAGAGCTTAAACCAGGACCTGGACTGTAAATCTKTCAAAAATCCTATAATGAAGTTACAAGCCTGTATTAAAAGCCAGGCACTGTCAGCTGTCTCCCTCTCTTAAATACATGATTTTTTCCTATTCCAACTCTTTGGGAGGGATTGACTGTGCCAAAGCTTTCAAGAATTACTAGTCTYCATTTTCTTTGCTTTACTGTTGAAAGATTCCAGACCCCTATACAACCTCCATTCTAGTCAATGTCTTTGTAAGATAAAACAGGTATTTTATATTTTCTGTAAGTCAGACCCTTGGAGTGCCTGAACTTGAGATTTTAACAGTGATCACAAGACTTTTTTAATTAAACTTGGGCTAGAAGGAAGAATTCCAATCTAACTGTTACATTAGTAAACTGAAATAGTAATGACTGGCTGCCATCACAGGTCCTAAACAGGTAATAGCCTCTTCCTGTTCTACTTGCAAAAGCAAGAACCAAAACACAGCCCAGTTTCAGAATTAGCTGACRCAACAACGCACTAACCAAGGAAAACTGACAGGCTGTCCTTTCACAGCTCAGGTTTTTTTATCAACAAAAACACTATCAACAAATATCCCTGCACAAAGTTTCACTGCAGTCAGCTCAAAGACCAGCTTATCAACTGAAGAGTAAATATGTTGCTGTCAGGCCAATTTACAACTCCAAAGCAATGCACTGACTCTGTGACCCGTCTGCCTAGACCTTTATGAAGGTGCTTCCCATTCTCCTCCAGAGAACCGATTCTATAACGCTGCCAAGCATAACGCTAGTTCCGTTGCAGAGGCTCTAGAAACAGGACTGAGGGCACTCACAGGATCTAAATGTCGGGACAGGGAAAAACTTCACTACATCAAAATGACCATGGAAATAATAGACAGATAGTGAGGACACATTCTGCTAATGGGATAGGTCAAAGTTAAGGAGTCTTAATTACACAATTTTTACYCCCTTCTTTTCAGTAACTCTAAATGGTTAAAGTGAAACATATTCTCAAGACTTTCCATTTCTGATACCAGATTTACAGCCAGATATGGCTGTTTCTTTTGTTCAGCATGAAAAGGCTACATGCTGGTGTTTCCATCTGCTTTACTTATAGAATGGATTGACTCATCCCCAAGAGAAATACTATTAAGTGCGCCCACGTGCAAAGATACATAGAAATACCATGTATCATTTTTGTGCATCTGTATCACTACCACACTGAGTGTGTAGGTGCCCTGAATGTATAGGTGGAGGAGAGAAGGCATCTTTAAAAGGCTTTTCAAATACATACKGAGATTTTGAGGGGAAGGTACTGTAGAAGGACAGGGCTAAATTTATCCCAGATGGAACTCAACATTTTTTTTCCTCTYGAAATCAACAAGAACAGCTTCAGACTGTACTTAGATCTGCATGAAAGGTAAAGTCAGCAGGAAGAATAAGAACAGCATGATGTATGTTTCACCAACCATTTAATCACCAGAAGAAATAGGAATCAAACATAAAMCAACGTTGGCTGGCCTCTCTTGATAAGTTTCCTCCCCACCCAATCCCCAGTTTTAAAGTTTCCTTTTACCAGTATTCTCTCCAGCACCTTTCTATTTTGCACAGACACACAAGTTATCTCAGCTTCCTTCAGAGACCCACAACAGGAAAGATGGATAGTTTATTGATGGAGTATGGCTGAAATCCAGGTGGAGTATTTGATTCTGAGGAAGTCTTTACAAGAAAGTCCTATGCAACAGGATTCAAAGAGCACGTTTCATCCACTGAGGCTCTGGACACAGGAACTCTTTCCCATGAGGTGAGTAAGGGTGTAAATTCACAGCAGGTCACATTCTTTGTGCCTGCAATCTTTCAAAGCATCCTTACACCAGCTTTATGATAGTGTATTTGGAAGTACCAGTTCTGTASCACAAAACTGCTATTCTAGAGTGAAATTTACACCACATGAAACAACATAAATGGTGCATTTAGCTTTTGGTACCTGAAGCCCTGAAAAAAAATGGCCAGACTGGCTGGARGCAGTCCTTGAGTGGGTACACTCTTCATACAGCAGGTGCACAGAAGGATTTTCAATGCAGAGACATTCACATTCCCACCCTAACRGGCCAGTTGCCTGCAATATTGTAAATGTCCATTATTTCCACAAAGTGTGACAAGTATGATTTTTTTGGGTAATTTGTTTTGTTGAAAGGTTAAGTCACAAGACSCAAAACTTGGATTATTTCTGTCTATGTGATTTCAAGTTCATGGATAAGCATAGAATTGTTGCCCTGTTCTTTTGCTCATTTTTGGAAGTACCTGTTGGGAATGACAAGCCAACAAACAGTTTCATAACACACACACACATAAGATGTACATATAAAAATGTACTAYATTTCCCAAGAAAGATTTCCCAAATCCAGTTTCATTATAAAAAAAAAGTATTGCATAGCCTACATCTGTYGATCATGTATTTCTACTTTAAAGAAGTGTACATAAATTAAGATTCATCCTATCCTTATGAGTATTTTACTAGTATTTCATCCAAATGTACTGGCTTCATGTTAAAAAAAAAAAAAAAAGTAAAATTTAGTAGATTTAAATACACAAACATCACTCAAATCACTGATATGTTGCCATGTGCTACTACCATCAAAGTTTAAAACCRAAAGGTGAAAAGTACCTTCTTCCAAGATATCAAGGCTCTGCCTGTTAAATGGGCRTTCTCTCTTATTTTCCTTCTCATAGTCATATTCGAAGTTTTCCTCTTCGTTTACTGACATTGCTGAAGTTATCCCAGATAGACACGATACGACGCCTTAGTCCCACAGGAGATAGGAAGTCATTCCCTCGGAGGCTGTATTTTCGGGGAGAGCAAAGCAAGACCTCCGCAAAGCAGGATACCATCTTTCCTCACTCACATGCTCAGCCAGGGAGCTCCTGAGCGACTGGGTATTTGTCCTCAGCGCAACAGCTTTGTCTTGTACAGATGGGGAGGAGGAGGGAAGAGACCATCTGTCTAATAATTACTAGAAGATTTACGTTGTTCCTCATACCAGCTCCGAGGGTAGCCAGTTTTTACTCAGCAGCTCTACTAGCATATTTCAGGCAAAGTAAGCGGGCTGAAAGCCCCCTCCCCGGCCCTCCTCACCTCAACAAGGTTCTCTCCCCTCTGCCCCCCCCCTCCAAGTGAAGTGGTAGCTCCCCGCAAGTGTCTCAGCAACACGGAAGCCCGACCCAGCCTCCGGCTGTCACACCTGGTGAGGGGTGTGCACCTTCGCGGAGTTAAATCGCCTCGCAAGTGGCCTAGTGCTGCAGGTAACAGATTTGACAGGAATAGTGAACAGCCGAAGCCTGTACACAGGCACACGCTAATCCCACCCAGCAGAGAGATCCTGGCAGTTGCGGCTATTGTACAGTACGGTCTGACTGCAGCACCCACCATAAACCAAAACCACTGCGCGAAGAATTGAGCTGGGGGGAAGAGGGTAGGTGTTTAGGGCTTTTTTATTGCTTTTACAAAAAAGCTTACTCTTGGACGAAGCATTTAACTGATGTATTACATCAGCTGTCAAATACCATGTTTTCTACAGTAATCTTTACTCTTCTGTCTGCTGTGGGAAACAAAATACCTCAAGTCCACGTAYGGCACCCTGATGCATTTTCAAGGGCGTACGTGTCTCTCCTCTGTTCAACAACAAACAAAACTCCTTGTGCTCAGTCCTCTTGCTTTCCAACAAGTTGTGTTTGCTGAACTKTACTACACATATAGGGCAGGTTAACTTTCTTATTTGACTTTTTGCAGCTATAGATATTTCATGTTTACCAAGTCGCCTCCCTTACYTTCGATGGCAAATAGGCACCCTTTGCTGCTGGCAGAAAGCATTCCTGTCTGCATCGTAAGGCAAAGCAGTTGCAGGGAAAGTGGGGGCAATGCAAGGCAAAGGCACTCATCACCCTCTGAGGAGACATAACTGCCAGGGAGGGAGACAGACACCACAAGCCAGCAAAACATAACAGTTYGGGTGGTCACGTAGGAGCAATTTCCCTATTACCATTTCTCTAGTGGTATGAAAGTATGAGGTAGTATGACATGGGAAGGAACTAATTTTATACAATCATGATGAATTATTCTGTTTTAAGTTTTAAACTCTTAATATTTAAATATAAACAATATAACAATGTTTACCTAAACAATAACCAAAGGATAYGAAATCCACAAAAGTGCTTGCTGAGGAAAGGAACACTCATTTTTGAATAAAGAAAGATCTTACTACTCAAACTTACCAACTTGACCTTTGACTGCCAAAATTTACTGCAATATGCAGCAGCAGCAACAGCCTCAAGAACTCAGTTGGGGAAAAAATAGGATTGTCCCTTTCTCCCCATATCATGACATTAAAAGATGTAATTTTAATAATAATGTAATGGGGATTACTTCTAGTTTCTGATTCCTTAGAGCTTTTCTGTGTCTTCATTTCTCTCCTGTAACGGTGAATCAAAACTCTTGAAAAAAAAAAATTTAAAAATCAGACAGTAAGAGTTTTAAGTACCTACTTGCCATCCGCTGTTAATTTACCACATCTCAGTAATAGCTAGAGAATGGAAATTCAGAGAGTAACCAAAACAGTAAGTCATTTTAAAAGAATGCAAGAAGCACCTTTTAAAGCTTAGGGACAGAAAAGTCCACCCTTGCCAACCCCATTGACATACTATGGTTTTAATATTGCTGACAAGTGTTCAACTATAGCTAACCAACTAGCTTTTATAAAGGAGAGCAGGGCAGTGGGCAACACACTGAAAACATGCACGTTGCTGCCCAATATACATGGCAATACAAGGAGAGTAAATGAATATTCCCACAAGCTGAATTCTCAACTGTGACTCATGTCAACTCATGCCACACAGAAGGACTCTGACATTCAAAAGCTGAGAGAAAAATAAGTGTTGCAATGCCTACTTTGATATCAGCATATGATAAATGCTGATGCAAATTCATAATGGGTGGAGATGGAATGTGTACCACACCCTCACATTATCAATTCATTTTTAGTGGTATTCTGCATTAAGCCCTTTTACTACTGCAGAAGTATTTACTACTGCAGAAGTATTTACTTGCTAAAGATTACGAACCAGGTTTCCAACAAATACAAACAAACAAACGCCAAATTGTACACAGTTCTGAAAATACACATTCTAATCAGGAAAGATTCAAAAGAGATTTTTAGTATTTCCTGTGAACACATACTCAGGGACTTAAAGAACATACCAGATTGAGCATTCATTTTTATGGGTTGCCACTGCAAGGTAAATTTGGCATATTTGCTGCAATCAACACTGAATTAGTGGCTAAAGACCCTGAACGCCTTTCAGGAAGCTTGCTAAGTGAGTTGCAATGCTTAAAGCACACAGATGCACTTTTCTCATGTAATGCTTGCCCCAAGGTACAGCCCACCTTCAGGAACTTGGCAATCGAACAGGAAACACAAAAACCAGGAGTTAGTTTGAAGAAGGGTGAGGCTGGACACAGTACACTCATATCCTGATTCACTATTTCCAAGGAACTCCAGTGCATTCAAATAATTTTAACCTTCCTTTATCAACAAAAATATCTAGACTTTTGCACAATTAACCACATTAACTTTGACCACAATTAACTAATAATAACAATGCTGCATTTAGAACAAAGACATTCTCTGCAAGCAACCAAGTCCTAAAAACAGCGGCTGAAACAGCAGCACCTGGATTTAAAAACATGTTGATGAAGAAATGTGGGTGTTTTGGGGTGGGCTTTTCAGGGAGGGGGGATAAATTGGTCATTGGACACATGCTTTCTATTAAGATGTACAGTCAAACAAAGTTAGATTGTTCAAATGTTTACAGGTTTTGCACTTTTCCCACTCTTTCACAAAATCCCACCCAAATTATCTTCCGTCACTCAACCAAAAGGACAGCACATTACTTTTACAGAAARGGAATGAAATGGGATGAAGTGGGAAAATGCTCATCTGGAAATTTAGCAGCTGAGCAGAAGAAAGAGGAAAAATACCTGTATACTGAAAAATAAGCCACATAAAGACAACATACAAGTAGAAGTAGCTTAGGTCTGACTGGATAAAGAATAGACAGTCAATGGAGGAATAAAGAAAAAGAAGCGACATGTCAAAAGGCAGAAAACTAGGAAAATGGTATCAATGATTACAGGAGTATAAGCAAGGTTCAACCATATTTATCAAGTATAGAAATAAAGGACATACGAGCAAAACAAGAAAAACCTGAATGAGAATTTTAGCTGCATACCTATAGAGAAATGGCTGTTTCAGAGATTGCACGCCACAGGCATTCATAAGATCCTGATAGATTTAGATGGTATACCCACAGTCAGCATCCACTTAACATCCAGAGTAACACCAGGGTTACTCTGTCCRCAGGGACGGAGACAAAAGGGGCTAATGTATGAGGGAGACGATGACTCATCATACGTGCCCAACCATCAGCCAAGCTCCTACTGTAAGGGAGAAGGTGTCAAGGGAAGCATGTTTTAAGTAAAAAGGTTGACTSTGCCACCCACAGATCTGGCAGATGTGTGTTTGCGAGGTTACCTGTAACTAAGGTGCACAGAAAAGAAACATGGAGAACCAAGAACTCTCAAAGAGCTGCAGCAAGGAATGTGAAATATTCTTCTAATGCTACCTTAAAGGAGTGATC
>JASVER010000198.1:68585-154087 GCA_030449065.1 Oceanodroma leucorhoa | reverse complement strand
AAAAAAAAAAGAGAAAAAAAAAAGAAAAAGAAAAAGAACCAGGATACAGTCTCACATCTGCAAAGGCACACTAATATAAGCAAGGCAAGGATAAGTAATCATGCTTAAAGTGGCTGAGAGGTCAAGGAGAACAGGCACTAACACTGTTATTTATTGTTCAGCTAAAAAGAAAGTCAGGGAGCTTGCTGATAATCGTTTCCGTGGAGTGAAAAATAGAACAGAGGAGAGGAGCTCCAAACTGCAAACAGAACAAGAGACGAAAACATTTCAGTGTGAGCAGGAGGCAAATACAGGTAGGAGTTGAAAGTTATAGAGAAGAGTGAAAGGGGTGCCAGAACGAGCAAGAGAGTGAGATAAAGTTGCTCAGGCAAGCGTAAAAGGGGTTAGCAGCTTCAGCACGTGTGACAAACAGGGCACGCAGTCTGACTGGCAGGGGAAAAAAGGGAAAAGACACTATTTTGTCCTCAAGAAATTGCCAAAACTCGTGGCCAACAAAAGGAGGAGGAAAGAACCAGTTGCACATACACAAAGTCATCTGGAATAGTAGGCAATGAACTTCCAGGCATTAGTGTGGAGTTGTTCAGCTAGAAATAAAMAAGTAATAGAAGAAACTACAAGAAAAGTAATTTGATCCAGAGTCAACCTGGATTTCTCTAGAAAGCATTGCTCATTGAGAGGATGAAAAATATTAGCCTAATAAAGAGGCGGGGGGAGAAGGCTATTCATAAAGATTTCTATGGGTATCTACTTATCTGTTTATTTAGCTGTTTAGGAGTTTGTGGATTTTTTGCATTCTTTTTTACCCAAGTTGCATTGTGTGCGTTTTTTAAGAATCTATTTGTTTTTCTCTAAAAAACACCTAGGTGAACCTAGACTTCTATGCTGCTATCTTTCATGATAAAAGTCTGCAAAAGTTTTACCTCTTCCCCTTTTATCATTGGTTCTGTCAATCTCAAAGTCCGTTATGAAAACAACTACTTTCCTACTCAAGTACACACCCAGCTCTTTCCCACTCCCCATTCCATCTCCACAATATATTTCATTAATGCCAAATAAGGTGACAACTGTCWCTCATACTGTAACATATTATACTTGAAAATGTACCTAAAAAGCACAGTGTAATAGTTGTTATTTATAGAAGTTTTAATTTATTGTAATGTTAGTTAACACCAGTGATTCAATCTTCAGATAAACAGAGTGTGACATTTTATTGTCTAATTCAATCTACTCCTACCAAAAATAACTCTGTGAAGGATCTTATGTAAAGGGATTAATTCATTATTCCAAACCYAGAAAGTCTTTGTAAAGATTTGTAAATTGTAAATTTTGAGCACTTTTTCATTTGCTTTTGCAAATTACTGCCACTAAATGCAAGTTGAAGACATCATTACTATGTTGRTCCATACAGAAGTTCTTTAAATCTGACTTAACAGTGAGAATCGCTTCTTTACCTAGTAAGTGAAATAATAGCATTAAAACCTTATATCCTGGTGTAATTTTGGAGTACTTTTTTCCTTGAAGAACAAGAAACCATACGCTGCTAAAATAATTTTAAAAAGTAAAACAAGTGAATTCACACCTTTTAGATGGAAATCTGAGTCCCAGTGGCTTTGACAAAGAATGTATGAACAATTTAATCAGAAAAATAATTCTGTAGGGTAATATCTTGTGAGGTTTTCTATTAGTTTCAAGGTACCACCGGCTCTGCTGCAATGTTATGTTTACCAGAAAGGGTGAACTGGGTAGGATTCACAATTGAATACACACATACATGTGAGCTCTAGAGAGTTCATGTATAGCAGAGCAATAAGCTCTCTAACTACACTTCATCTTGTCTTAAAATAGATATTCCAAACAGGTCAGCTGAGCTGCAACTGCCTATCACACTCTACTGAATATAAAAAGCATCTCAGGCAAATGACTCCGGTATCGACAAATACATGGTAGAAAAAAAATAAAAAAATCAAACATCAATCAAGAGACAGGCATCTCTCATAATATGCCATCTGCTCTAGGTTTTTGAAAAAGCTCCATTTTCTACTATACTTTAAAGACGCCTTTTGTCTCCCACTACAGTCAGAATACCTTTCTCCATCAACAGGAAATGTCAATACTACTTTAAACCCAAATTAATATGCCCGTATCAAAGGTCAAAGACTATGCCTTCTACCGCACCTCTCAAATCCCCTCTTTCTCGCACACTTCAAGTGGGAGAAACAAAAGAAAGCTAACCCCTAYAAAATTCCATTAAACCTTATGAGACTACCATTTACCTGAGAGGCCAAGACAAGACTGAAGCACTATCCTTCCACCATGTAAAGAGTAGTATGTTAATTTAAAATAAATAAATAAGTAAGTAAAGCATTGTGCCTTACCTATAGGAGAGATTTTCCCTATCAGGCTTTAAACCCTGCTTTCCAGACTTTAAACCCTGCTTCGTCTTAGGGGAGAACTCTGGAAATCCTTCAGGCAGCCAGCCAGCGCGCGCTCTAGCTGTCTCTCTGTAGATCTCAGCTCATGGAAACAGTCTGCGGGGCGGGGGCTCAGCCCTCACAAGAAAACTTGTAAGCCCAGACTCAGACCAACCACTACGGTGCTCCCGAGGCCCTGATCCCACAAGGTATTTAAATGCTTGCCCAACGCCTGTTGCTTATTCCATTACCGTGGAACTCCCACAGTTTCTCCAGTGCAGCACACACCTTAAGACCAAACCGATGAGCACCTGAGCTTTTAGCTCAGGCATTCAGGCATGCCACACTTCCACATAATGACACTTTGACCAGACAGACAAAGGACCATAAGAAAGAACAATAAAAAGGCTATCTGTATTTGACCTGGGGAAAAATCARCTACAGCTTTTAAAGACAGTACAACGTTCTATTTTTTTAAGCTTCTAAAACCAGGCCAACTCAGCCTGTTACATCATGCAGATTAATCAGATGCTACAGTATTTACTAGGGTTAAACCGAGAGGATAAAGGTTACATAATGGATTCACTCCAACTTGAAGTGGACAGATCTTTCAAATAAATACGCACCTTTCCTCTTTGAACACCTGGACAGCAATAATCAATTAAACATAAGAGAAGTTCAAGTTTAACAAGCTTCTAAAATCGCATTCCATTCCGAAATCTAGCACAGAGAAACAAATGGAGGCATATGCCACTCAAAAGACCATAAAAACCCATTCAAATTTTGTCACAGATACCTTTACTCTTCATGCCCATATTGTTATCAAAGCACTATGAGATATTTGTGCACTACATACGTACAACATCTCCTGGGCCTACATGCCTTACTGCTTTCTGTTCTTTGCTTCATTGTGATCTTGGACTTGCCTCATTTAAGCCAAGCTCTCCAACCAAAATGAAATCCATATACAACTACTGCTTTTCCAAAGGCTGCATTTTGTTTTAGAGGTTACCACTGAGTGCCGTTGATGAGGAACCTTGTTTTTTCCACTCTGCTGAGAGTACAGTTTTAGCCATTCCTTATCCTTCTTTATGTGCCTTCTGTCAGAAGTCTGATGAAAACATTCAGTGCTCTGATAAAGAAATAATCGCCCAAGCAAACACTAGAAAAATTGCAAGAGGCCCAGAAGATAGTGCTCACCAGAGTTTGTAATTTTTCCAATTAAAAAAGTTAACCTGCTCACTTTTAAGAAGCTACAGTTTTAAATGTCCTTCACAGACAAATAACCAGAGAGAAAGCATGCACTGCCTATTAACACATTAAATATATACATATTACAGCACATTGGTAATGCATTGAAAACACAACAACTTAAAACTCAAACCAATACAGAATCTTACAGTAAGTGTATTTAAATTCAGCTGAATTATTATACATACAGTTAGCATTTCAAATATTTTTCCCCTTGCCCAAAGATTGCTCATATAGTGCATATGCTCCTCTGCCACTCCCTTTGAAAAAGAGAAATCTATACAGCAGAGTCTCTCATAGCATGCTCACAAGAGATGTTGAGGTGCAACAGAGATGCGGGCATCTCCGCTACACCAGGGTGCTGCCTTTTTCAAGGTACTTCATTTTTAAAACCATTGAATAACAATGGTCCASTCTTACAAGCTCCAAATTCTGCAACAACAGACTAGAAAGAAATATTTACCATCTGTGCATTCTTCATAATACCAGTCCAGTTCATAATAATCTGCTTCAATAAATTTCTGCATAGTCAGTACCCTTCAGCAACATAGACGAGATTTCACTTCGCTGCTAAGGTCAAGTGAAATGCAGCCATGCTTTCCTGCCTTTGCAAAATACCATAGCGCAAGGAAGCTCACAGAAAGCTGAAAATGAGCCGCACATCTTCAATGAGGCTGCAACTAAAATAAAAGGAGGGTGTGGAGGGTATATTTGGGGGGAAAAAAATATAAAATTAAAAAAAAATAGAAAAAGGATGCAGAAGGGAGAAGCAGATGCCCTGGCGGCTGCTCTAATAAAGCAGCTCTGCACAGGAGCCTTGGATGGGTGTTAACAAAATCGCCCTATCAAAAGGCTGATGCGCTGACGTGGGGGACACACACCACCGCCTGGCTGTTTCTAACTCATTCCTTCCCTCCCTAGTCTCCACATCTCTTTCAGTCTAACACGTTGCCATGGAGACAAGCTGGCTCCAAAAGAGATGCAGAGATGAAGAAAATGCATTTTGCTGCTTCTGGCTTTACAGACTAGAAGTACCCCTCCATACTGGAAACAAAAATCCTTGCTCAGAAAGATGATACAACTCTCTGCTGACTGCTCACGGAACAGCAGCATCATGCCATCTCAATTCACTGGGTACATGCAGTACATTAATAATGAAAATCTAGTCCATTACTACTCCCCTCCACGCTGTTTGATAAAAGCCTGCCTTCCCCATGGAAAATGATATGTTACTGCTTTGTTACACTATTCTGGGCTGATATAATAGAATCCTTTATGCATCCTGTTACCGCAAAAGTGGCAAACAAAAAATGAAAGAATCAGAAAAATCAGGACAGCAATACATTTCCCCTTGCAATAAAGCTAACCTGCTTCTACTTTTTGCCCTCTCCATGAACCACTGACCCCTTTTTTTTTTCCAAGCATCTAGCTGTATAGCCAAAACCAAGGGGTTAGGACAAACTTTCACTACTCTRTTCCTAAAAATGCTGAAGGTTGTCACACAGAATAGCTTAATGTTTGTGTTCAATGTTTTGGAAATGAAAGAAAAAACTTTACTTTTGCAGAACCCRATAGAATTGTGTTTCAGCTATTAGAAGAGAATCTGTTTGAGGAATAGATGGCATTAAATCATCATTGTCATCAAACACAGCAATTCAAAAAGCATGTCTGAATCTGTGCAGGTACAGTTAGCAAAGGGATTGACATCCATTTTGTTCATAACCGCCAGATATTCTTCACCCCTTTCTCCCCCTTTTTTAATAAACTGTATTTCTTTGTGAACACCAGTAGAAGCATCAGGATAGATTAAGTTGTGACATATGTTAATAACACAAGGTGGGAGGYCATATTGGGTCTCACCAAGGAGGCATCTGTGTAGCCAAAGACTCCATCTACAAGAACAGACATGAGCAGGTAAGGGAGAACTAGCCAATACCTCCCTCACCTGCCCTCTCAACCTCCAATTTTTTCCAGCTTCAGAGACAGCCTAAGACAGATACAGTTTCTACTTTTAGCAATTCTTGAGGGACTTATCCTGTCTATTCTTGAGCMCATGTACATTTTTAGCACCTCCAACATCCACTTGCAAGGAGTTCCACACATCTACTATTCATGATATAAGAAACCCTCACTTTTTGCTTTGCAACTCACTTTTACCAGCTTAATTCGATGCATCCAGCTCTGGAAATCTGAACACTCATCTCTCCTTTACAACCACTCATGGTTTTGCAGACTTCTGTTAAGCCTCCCCCCCCACCCCCAGCTTGTGTCTAGGCTGTTACCACTTACTCTACTCCCTGACTGGTACCGCTTCGCTTTACTGTAACAGAAATAGGTAAGGCATAGTCAAGCTATACAGAGGACAATATATTGGTTTCATGACCACATTAGTATTTCAGCTTTACTGGTATAAAAAATTACCACTGCAGTAACTTTGAGCTTGGGAATTGCCACATCCCTTTTATATATTGATAGCTGAAGCACAGATTAACAGATCTGTTCACACATCTGCCACACATTTGTCAGTGGCAACCGGCCACGTTACTCACTCAACTCCAAAGTTCCAGTCCAGGGCCAAACTCAAATACACCTTTACCTGCAAGTACATTATTTCACTGGAAAATAACACGTTTCTACGTCTGCAAATAATTAAAAAAAAGAAATCACTGTGTTCATCCCACAATATAGTAACCTATTTGGCAATATGCACAGGATTCCCCTCTACTCGGCACTGGCAAGGCCGCACCTGGGGTATTGTGTCCACCTCTGGGTTCCCCAGTGTGAGAGGTATGGACATATTGGAGAGTCCAGTCAAGGGCCATGAAGATGAAGGGACCAGAGCATCCCTCATATGAAGAAAGGCTGAGAGAGCTGGGACTGGAGAAGAGAAGGCTCAGGGGGATCTTACCAATGTGTATAAATACCTGAATGGAGGGCACACAGAGAATGGAGCCAGGCTCTTTTCAGTGGTGCCCTGTGACAGGATCAGAGGCGATGGGCACACACTGAAACACAGGAGGTTCACCCTGAACATAAGAWTTTTTTWTTATTTATTTATTTATTTTAATGTGGGGGTGACTGAGGACTGACACAGCCTGCTCTAGGGGACCCTGCTTGAGCAGGGGGCTTGGACCAGAAGAGTTGCAGAGGTCCCTTCCAACCTCAACCATTCTGCTATTCTGTGATTTTGTAGTTCAACGGCCTCCACCCATTTACTTCATTTGTTTAATTGCCACAGACTAAGATTCTTTGAACTTCTTTCATTACACAAAATACTTATTTTTAACTTCCTAGACAGTAGGAACAAGGGCATATAGTTTCAGACCACTGTAAACTTTAAAGATTCACAGAGACTGAAGTGCTAGAGCTCTTCCTCAAATACAGTTCCCCCTTGCCCCTGTGAGATGATCCTGGGCCAAGAAGCAAACTGCAACCTGTAAACCACCGGTTGTGTTTAACTTTACTCTTATGTCCCTGTCCGTTCTCCTCCCCAAGCCAGCCTTAGCCACCTGGGGCCGAGGCCTGCAGCTCTCCCGCAGGGGTGGCAATAAGTCAGTCTCTGCATGAGGAGATCCTTATTGCTGGTGGACAACTGAATTGGTGTAATGCCTAAGTAAAGTTAGTCAACCTGCTCTAGGTTGGAAGCACTGCCATTCTTGGGAGGCTAACTCAAAGCAAAGCAGCACAGCCTTAATCAAGGCACCACCACATTTACTGGCACTTCCCCACCATTTGTTACTTTTGCATCAAGCTAACCTTAGCCCTCCTGAAATCAACAGGTACACTGAGATAACAAGGGTCTGAAAAGCAAAACTTACTCTCATTTTGACAGGGATCGCATTATTTTTGGCTTCATTCTGCTGATTAGTTTTTTAAAATGCTCAATATTGATGTGAAAGCAATACAATAAGTGTACATGACCTTCAGGTCAGTAAATCACAAAGGATTATATAAAAGTCACTAAAAGCCTTTGGACATGCAAAGGTCATACAATTATCTCTAAAAAAAAAAAAAATCATATTTTGATTAGTGCAAGCATTTTTGCCAAATGTAATCATTCTACCCTCACACTGTGCCATCTTGAAACACAGGAATGTGACAAAGCACTCCAGCCCTAGCTCAGTCTTGCAGAATTTCACATACTGCAGGAACTGCACATGCTATTAAATGCATACTCACAAAGCAAGAACTGCACATGCTATTAAATGCAATTAAGGCTACACTGTTAAAATATTGTCAGAGAAAAAATAAAGGTTCCTATGGCAACATTAACTCAATTGCTCTGCATATAAGTTATTTGTTCCACTTGTATTATTTTTGCTCAAAAGGTAATTTCAATCTGGTAATGCTATTAARCAAGCATTTAAAATATAAAGAATGAACACTGGCTACCGGCTTAAATTGCTGCAGGGACTCTCTGCTTTTTATTTCATGACATTTTAAACAAGGGAAATCTTCAACATGCTAGAATTTTCTTCTCACTGTCCTTCCCTGTGCACACRCACACCCTTTAAATGAGACAGGACAAAAACAGATCAAGGTAGGGGGTTGGGGCTTTTTGTTTGTTTGTTTTATTGACATTTTTCTACAGATCTGATTGGTACATATTGGTGTAATCCAGAAAGGCACCATTTTTCTGTGGAGAAAATCACTTGTGCGGTCAAATGATTTCAGAACTCCTCAAGAGACTTGGAAATACGGGATAAGTGTATGATCTTCCCAGCGTGAAGAAAGAAACCCTGGACAGACAGAATACTATATATCCAGGTATCCACATGCAAGCATCCCTCCATTTACATGAGCAATTGTAGCTCTATAAAGGGAAGGGTTGTCAAGTTGAACATGAAAGTCTGACCAGGTTGACAAAGCAGCTGCATACTTGCAGAACCCTCTTTCAACCTCTGCAGCCCTACTTTTCCTTCCTACAGCTATACATCGGATTCAACTTACGTAAAACTTATCAGAACAGTAGATTTCTCTGGAGGACTGCTTCTGCAATCATTAACCCTCTGTGTATTCAAATCTCCACATCACAACACTGCATTTGGCTGGGGTATTACTTTGTTAGTTGCCTAAAAGTTCATCTAAAACTTGAGCTTAAGAAAGATTGCAGGTAATAGATCTGTGACTATAAGGGACTTGCTTTTTCCTATTCCAAAGCTAAATATGGTTATTCACATTCATTCAGCATTCCTTTCCAGCTGCTGGATTTTGTTCTATTTTTCTATGTTTAGTTTTAAAGCAAACAAAAAAACCACTTTTACTTGTTCTCCACAGAGAAAAATATACAGACTGATAAAGAATTCTGGCAGCCAACTCTGATCAGCTAGACTGAGCGCTCCTTAAGTTTGCGGTTACAAAGGGGTTTTATTAGGCACAAAAGTTGACTTGAAAAGCTCACGAGCCCTCTCCTCCTTCCCTTTTGCTGCAATAAATCCGTGACATAGGTCAACACTAAGCTGCTCTGCCTAAATTAGCCAGGTTATAAAAATCACACAAATCCTTTCCCTTGTTTGAAGAGGGTTTTTGACAAAAATAATTTCAACTACCCCTTTTATAAACATGGCCTCTCAAGAAAGTTGTAGCAGCACACTCAAGGATGCGGTGAACCATGTTGCTAGGGTTGAAAGCAGCAGCAAGTCATCTCTGCTGGCACATAAAGGATTTAAAGAATGTCATTACATAGTATGTCACCATAAGTCATGTGTTCCCATGCTTAGTCATTCTCAGCTTTCTTCTCCTAACCTTTTCCAATTCTGGGAGGATCCTCTGAAACTGAACACTGGAGCTGGATGGAGTATTTCCATGCCAGCTGCAACAGTGTGTTACCTCCCATTTGATTAAYTCTGGGTCACATTTCTTCTCTTGGCTACAGAATCACATCAGGATGTTCAGATAATTAAACACCACATCCTTTCACTATTCTCTACAGTCGCCAACACGGTCACCACCACTCAGGATAAAGTTGCCCATCCATTAACATTGTCTGGAGTCCTTTTTATCACAGGAGCAGCTGTACAGTCCACTACTATGCAACGCATATTGTTAATAGTCAGGCGTTGCCACAATACTTACTTTGCAAACTGATATTTTTTAATTTACTTTAAAAAAAAAAAGAACGCTTAAGAGCGTTAAAAAGGAAAGCAAGCATATTTAAAAGCCCAACTGATTTTCAAGGACAGGCTGGCATACTGTTATTTCTAAATTGGGATCTCATTTACTGAAGAGTTACTGGTGTTTCACCTTCTAAAAGAACACTGAACAAGAGTCATCCTGTGACTGCACATTTAGTAAGAACAAACAACTCTGCAACTTAGGACAGAGACCTCTTCCAGTGTAGTACTTTGCTTAACAAGAAGTCACTGTGGCTTGCTTAACCTGAAAAGAGTAGAACCAGAGCAGTGAAAGCATTGTATCAGCAGCTTTCAGAACTGGTATTTAGAAAAATGGGTGCTTCAGATTTGATTGACTCTCCTTCATCAAAATGGGATTACTATCCAGGGCTTCAAAACGGCACAGGTACTTCCTACAGATGGGACAGAGCTGGTCCCTTCTGAACACCATAAGGGCACACTGACCTCACTTGGTACAGACAAAAGACTCTTCTAATGCAGAGAAGAGCCTAACTGTTCTCCGACTGAAACAAAATGATTTAACGTGAGACAGGGGCAGACGGATGAAATTAAATTAYTTAAGGACAAAAACCTATTTTCCACATGAAAGGATTATTTCTCCCTTCCCCCAAATTATTACTGGAGAGTATTATATTTGCATTTGTATAAAATCAAAATTGATGTGGTCTTCAGCAACTTACCTGCAAAACCAGCTGCATAGGTTAATTAAGGTATCACTGGGCATACTTAAATACTGTAAATGAGACCATGATAGCAAGAGCCGGACATTTAAGAGAATACCCCTATCCAGCATAAAGAAATTAAGAAGAGTAAAGCTTTGAAGAGTCAGATTTTGTAAACTGTTCACCACCTGGAAATAACGTAAACTACAATTTCTGGGTTTTTGTGGTTATATTTTTCCTGGAGATAGCAAAAACATTTGTAAAACAAAGTTGAGCTTAACATCATGCTTGATTGGATAGACAAAAATATTACAGTAGCATGGTTATGACCCACTTTTCTAACAAGGAAGGAAAAAACCCACTGACAGTCATGATTGCAGCTTCCTGGGAGAGGAAAGGAATGCAAGTTGCATTACACTGAAGGAATATAGAATCAGGGAGCCCAGAACTGGACGTAGCACTCCAGGTGTGGCCTCACCAGTGCCAACTGGTGCTGCCAACACTCCTTCTAATAGAGCCCAGGATACCACTAGCCTTCTTTGCAGCAGGGGCACTTTGCCGGCTCACACCCAACTTGCTGTCTACAAGGACCCCCCAGGTCCTTTTCTGCAAGGCTGCCTTCCAGCAGGTCAGACCCCAGCATGTACTGGTGCATGGGGTTGTTCCTCCTCAGATGCAGGACTTTGCATTTCCCTCTGTTGAATTGCACAAAGCTCTCCTTGACTCATTGCTCCAGCCTGACAAGGTCCCTTTGAATGGGAGCACAACCCTCTGATGTCTCAGCCACTCCTCCCGGATCCTGTTTATGTCTCTCATCCTCCCTGATGTTGCGCAGCCTGCTGACTTCCTCTCTTTAACTTCTCCGCTTGGTGACAGCTCTCCAACAGCAGCACACCTCCTGCATAAAAGGCGGCCATCTCTCCCCACCTCMGCGAGAGGCCCCAGGCACTCCCGGCAGCCTGGCACTTGCAGGGCTGCATCCACCATCTGAAGCTCTGTCTGGGTTTAAGTCTCTGCCCTGGCAAGGACAGGTGCTCCAAAACCTGGGGAATGCACCCTATGGCACATCACCACCATATCTGAAGGTTGAGGTTGTTCTGAACTCAGATGAGGACCCCTTCTTCGCACCCTTCCACACAAACTGCTGCATCTGTTGGCTGTCTCTGGGAGCTGTGCTTCAGACCCAGCTGCTACATARGGCTCTCCCAAGCATCAGCTAAGAAGGTGCTTGACCATCCCTAATCAGCAGCAGCTCCAACCAGGGCTCCAAGCAGGGCAGCTGACAGCTTCTCAGAAGCCACTAGAGCTTCCTCAGGCCCACATCCCTGTGGCTCCCCTTAGCTTGCCCTTACCCTCAATTTTCTCAGAGGGTTCCCAGGAGTCCYCATATGATCCTGGGCCCTGTCCCCATAAGCTCCCAAGGCAGAACTCAGATTCTTGCACAAAGTGCTGTGTCTGTTCGCTGCCTCTGGTAGCTGCGCTCAGAGAGCTGTGCTCTAGRCCTGGCTCTTATATAGACYTCTCCCTAGCCACCAGCTAAAAGCGTGCTTGACGTTCACTAATCTGGGGGCACGGAGATGGAACATCACCTTGCTCTATCACACATTCGTGCAGCACGTTTTAGACTGGCTTAAAAGGCACKCTGCCTCACGAGTTTAATGAGACTGGTGAGATGACATTTGGTTTATTTGATTATGCTTTAGGGTCAGATCAGTTTTATTTTGTTGATTTGGTAGGGACTTGCTCAGTCTTCCGTCTGAAGCACATGAAGAAAATAATGACAAAGATGTGCTTTGGAGTTTCGGAGTGTAAAAGAACAGCTGCAGCCCTAATACACTATTCAGTTCCTCCCAAAAGGTATCTTCATCCAAGCATGAAGACTCCATTTCCCAACTGCCAACTAAATTTTAAGAACTAATTCTTTACATCAACTACCCCACGTTATAGCTTAAGTCCCCCTAAAGTTGCTAATAAATTAAAATGCTTGGATATTTAAATATTCATCTTTCTGCCAATATCTTCAAAAATTAATTCAAAAGGAGGGCTAGGTAGCCTTGTGACCGTACTACTCTTGAGCAATGCTGCCAAGCAGATTCTGTGACTGACAGCCTTTGTGGCTGGGGATCGGACTGAGGATCTCAACAACAAAAAGCCACAGGAAGGCAGAACAATCTGCTCTAACAAGCCACAGCAGTATAGCTAAGGGCCATTGTTGACTTTTACCCTGTATGGATCAACACAGAGGGGAATTCATCACATTTCCACCAGCAGGTTATAAACCATCATCAATCTTAGCATGCAGTCCAAAAACTGCAAGGACATTTTTCTAAGTCATTCAGAAATCAAATGCCCTTCTTGCTTAATTGCTCAGATTTCAAACCTCACATGTTCGTACAGAACGGTTACAATGACAACATTCAGTGTGCAAGCCTTATGAAGCTTAACAGAATACTATTAAAAGTCAAAAGCTAGATTTTAAAATTCCAGGCATAACTCTTGTTTTCAAGTCATCTGAATTCCAGTCAAAACCAGTACGTTGTATAAAAGGAATCSCATAGGAATGAAATAGTCAGCTGCAATCAGTATGTTGCCTAAAAGTTTTGATGTAGGTTGTGGAAGTAGATTTAAGTCAAAGGATCCAAACATTCCCTTGGTACATAGTTTTCTTCCCCACTACAGAGAAATCGACTCAATTTACACTAGAGAAGACCACCACTCCTGTTGTGATATCTTGCGATACACATCCTCCATTCTATTAAAAGGAGTTTAGGCAATATAAAACCTTGCTGGAAATGGCAGAACATTACTAGCCTCAGCATGATAAGGTTGTAGTGTTTGAGAGACATTTTTACTTAAATAAAGTTTGCCTTCCACAGTGAAAAGGGTATGGAGGTAGCCAAGATTCTAATAATAATGATAGAAGAACAGTCCTTTTTACACAAAATACCAAGAAAGCAACAATCAAAGTTTTTTCAGAAATAAACATTTTTAAATTGTAAAGATTAAAATATCATCCAAGTATCACAATGARTTTAAGAAATTTGAAGGCAGCATTGGAGAAGTGATTCTAGCTCATTTTATAGATCTGCAGCATTATTATCCTTGATTTATCTTGTATGACAACTTACACAACATTTATATAAGCCTACAGGAACAGCACTAGTAAGCAAAAACATAACATCTGAATACTAAGAAAAATTAGTTTGTAAATTTGGTTTACTGACAGAGATGTGCTCAGAGCACCAAGGTTTTCAGTAATTACTGAAATCACCATATCCATACCCCTCAAAAATCTCATTACTTTTTGATTTTAATAGGTCACATCTTGACTCAGTTGTAATCACTACACACAGTTAGAAGATTAAGAACAAGTTCAGTAGACTGGAGAACCAGAAAAGAGTCAGTATTAAAGTGCACATCACTGGCATACAGCACTTGGCACCCAAGAAATGGATGTAGCGTAAATACTTGCCCCGTATGGGCTTTTATATGACAAGTCTCGCTAGTCTGGAACTCAGTAATCAAACTAGTTTAATTTATAGTTTCTCATTACACCCAAGCTGCAGAAGATACTTCATTTTACCGAAAACGTTCCCAGACCACAGCTTCCCCACTCTATCTTTGTATTGAAGCTMTCTCTTCCTACATCCACATTTGTGCTTAACTTCTAGTGCACATTCAATGCTTGTTTTCGTATTTTAAGGAGAAATAATAGACTATGAGAACAGATGGCATTTTGTGAGTATCAAGTTACTTTTGAGAACAGCTGTACTCCATGCACCCTTTACAGTAGCATCTAATATGTCATTATGCKCTATTAAAGATGGATGTACAAACCAAGGAGACCTAAAGAAGCAATCAACAAAAAAATCAGGAACCAAAATGGTGATGTCCATTAAGACAGTGGTCCTATTAAAAGCGTTTACACTCTTTTCATTCTGCAATCCRGAGAAGATAATTTCTCTTTCCACTCAAAAATGATTGACTATTTTCCTAAATTCAAGTGTTCCCTCGTGATATTCTTCCTATGGTAAAAATGAAACACAGCCCTCTCTGCTCCCTGAAACAGTACCTGTTCAGTCACAGTAAAACAAGTATGTGTGAGTATTAATAGCTACTAATCTACTTTTTAACTGAATGAAAATGCATCTGTATACTTTAAAAGCTTGATAATACACTAGTCYGAACACCGATCAGCTCTTCAGAAAACTCCATTATTTCAGTGCTTCTGCTTTAAAGGACAGCAGTGCAGCTGCCAGTTACCTCATATGCTGAATCACTCCTGCAAGTAATATTTCTCATGGATTCTCTCCTGGGAGCAAATGCAAACACAGATGAACTCAAACTARAGAATACTGTCACTACAAGCGATTTAGATTCTTTCACAGATAATGGTCTTTGGAGACACTTGAACCTATCCAAACAATCACAGAGCCTCTCTTATTAAATATAAATGTATTATTCAGAAACTAAAAATCACAGACAAATAGGTATGCAGTATCACAAGTTCCCTATTAACAAGCCTGTTCTATAGAAAAGGAGAATACTAGATGGATAATGAGAACGAATTATAAAATGTGCAATGGGTATATGTGAACATGTAAGCGCATGTGCCTAATACAGAAATCATGTACTATAATTCATATACAAATGACATTTTAAACAGCAAATAAATTATCTGGAAGCACAGTTCTCAGAAAGAGATAGACCATGGAGAATTAGAGCACTGTCTTCTGAGTGCAGCTTAAAATTTTGGTTTGGGGTTGCAAATCAGTTAGAGCTTTTTACATAACCTTTTTGACAAACGAGCTTTCTCCTTTTCATGTTGCCATTCTAAACCGGGAACAAATGAAGATGACAGTACAGTTTAAAAGGCATTTATTTTCAGAATCAGTTCACTTGCTAGGCTTAAGAAAGCCACATTTTTTAATCAACTTCAGGGCACTTTACAAGACTTAACCAAAAATGCATTTGAGGAATTATTTTCATTTTGAGTGGAGATTTAAAATTTGGTCACTATATTTTAAAGTTCTTTCAAAAATTTAAAATTTGGTCACTATATTTTAAAGTTCTTTCAAAAGGAGAACTACAAATCCAATTGTACATCGATACACATACACTATATATATTTATTATATATGCACATATACACACTTTTTAAAATATATAYATATAACACCCCACTTTCCTACTTCTGTGGGCCTCAAAATATTTTTAAGTAATTCAGTACTGAGGTTCAAAGGTTCAGACATCTATCTTGTTCAAAACACACAAAATGAGTCAGGACAGAGCTGAACATATGGATCACAATCAAGACATGTTAAAGAGTCACTGAGTATGGTAACTGACCACGAATGTTTTCAAAACCTACAGGAGAAGGAAGGAAAAAGCTGCTCTCAATTACCACCCCCYGATATTAACCTCCACTGCCCTTGGATGGGGAGGGTGGGAATGCAATTATAACCAGTGGAAAACCACAGGCATTCCCCTTCCCTAATTCCGGTTGTTCACAGTAGGTACCTGAACATCATTAAAACAATGAGTTACAGTGCAAGACTGTCACTATCGTGTTACCACGCAGACTATTTCCAACCTAAGTGGTTACACTTTAACTGGTGTGGTGAGAGGTTATAAAATTTTGCTCTTCCTGATAAACGTTCTCCCTAAACATCAAGAAGCCTTACAAAAGACATATTTACATATATTAATAAAGCACAATATTTACATATATTAAAACATGCATAAACATCCCCCTTGTTGTCCAGTATTTCTCAGTGTGTGAACATTTCCTGAATAAAGCCACAACATATCCCTCYCTCCCTGTTACATCCTAGTTTCGAAGCTGATTGACACTACAACCAGGAACCATAAGCAATCAAAAGACTTAATTTCACACCTAAAAATATTCTGCACTAGCTCAAGTTTTAATATTAATTTTATTTTAATTATCTTTGTGTGTCTCTAAGAAGCCTGAAGAAGGTAAAGCAACAATCTGTATGCGTAGTGCATTTTAATTCTGATAAAAGTATTTATTTTGCAGCAAATCCTTTTCTGTTGCAGCAAAATTGATGAATTCTTCCTACAGCTAAGGAAAACTTTGACAGGTTATGAAACTTAATTTTTGTTATTTATTAAATTTAACTACATCCATAGTCTTCTTATCCTTATCCAMAAGGATACTGTTTTGAAAATAGTGGAAATTTGTAAGATTATACTAAAACTTTCCAACAGACAAGTTACAGCATTTGCTCAGCCCCATGTCAAGGTTTTTAAAACAAACTAAACAGGTACAGAAGGAGTGCCTTAATTCCAGCACTGAAAATGAATCATTGTGCAAGCAGCCACACCCTGGAAACCACTCTCCAAAGTGATGACGGTACAACTCACAGGACTTTTCTGCCAACTTACTTAAAATAATATTTTTATTTTGATAGTTATTTTTTCCATAAACCAATGCTTACAATCAATGCAATAATTCCCAAATATGTCAAAGTTTTATGATCTTGCACTCTTATGTATAGATCCATTATATGACTTGTTACTATAACCCAACAAGGGTAAAGTCAGAGATCTCAGTTTCCAGGGTATCACTCTAAGGCTCAATCCAAATTTGCTTAAACTTCCTAAACTACTCTCTATACACAAGTGTCTGTATATAAGCAGTAAGGAATAAACTTTTCTTTATGGAAGTTCTCCTTGCTCGGTTCCTCTTCCTTTAAGCAGTTATTTCCCAATGAAAGCAGAAAACATATGTTGTGGCAGGTATTACACTGAAAGTTTTTTCATTCAAGCCAGCTGATTGGATGAAATCTTTGATCATAGCAACATGGTAAAGTTGCAGCCATTATGATTGTAAGCTAAAAGCTGGATAAAATTGTTTAAGTACTCACAGTTACAGGCAGATACTGCTGATTCCYCTGTTGTACATGGCTTGTATCCATCCCCAACAGTCACGCACTATCGCAAATGACATGCCCCACCAGCATCTCAGYTGGGAGAGTTAAGATGCCTACACGTGGATTTTTGCCTTCCTTGCCCCACTAGCAAAACATCTTTCCCATGGTTATTGCAACAGTCCACCCACACAGACAATCTTATTCGTGAGACAGGACTAATCCGGTTACTAAAGACTTTGGAAACCTGACATTTCAAAACATTTATTTAAGCCAACTTCTGCCATCATTATAACAACGCTAATAGACCGATACAAAACAAGGAGTTGTAGTACAACTGATTCCATACATCCTCTCCCCCTTCCCACTGTTTCTGTCTGACTGGGGGGAGGTGGAGAGCATATGTAAGCTATCTACTAAAATATTTAATGCCTTCTATTGAAGCACTACAGTCAGAAATTCAGTTCTTCATATTCTTAAYGCTCTTCTTTACCAACCTTGCTCCTTACAAAGTGAATTCTCCAGGTGCTTCAAAACGCACTGAAGCCATCTTTGCAAAGGTTTGTGTTTAACCCTGTAACTCATCCCTTCTGAGCTCCACAGTGCTCACTAAGTCTACCTACATCTATCTACTACTATAATCTATGTAAATCCACTACTATGTAAGTCTAACTACTACAGCTTTAGCATATAACCTATTGGCTTGATACTCTGCAGACTATTTAAACATGCAACACATGCAGAAGTGCAACAAAATTGCACCTTCATGTGAAACCATAGAGGGAAAAAAAAGGAAGAATCATTTAATCATACATTACTCAATAAATCAGCAGAACTCTCCTCTACTTGCACGGCTAAGTCAGTACCCACAGTGGAAGAACCCAGAGAGACATGAATCCATTCACCATGATAAAAGCATCTACAGGCTCATACAAAAGAATGAAAAACCAAGAAGGTCACAACGCTACGTGCTTTCCCTCCAGGCACAAAAGGTACCTTTTTGTCCAATAGTATGAATATGAACGAAAGAAAGAACAAAGGGACAAACCATCTCAACCAAATGCTCAGAGTTTAGTTCTTCACAAGTCTTTCCTAGAAGCATAAGCCACAGAAAAATGATTTGATGTCATGTTGTGTTGCTGGCACACAGTGCCATCAGACAACAATGCAATGTGTCAGAGAACATGTTCAAAAAAACCAAATATTGAAACAYATCTAAGCTTTCTACATTGTATACATACAGAAATTTCAGTCTCTTGCCAGAGAGATCACAAGCAAAAAGAGGTATTTCAGTTTCACCAATATTTGATAATGTGGAGAGGTACATGCACAGATTACAAATGCAACTGCTGTTTTTGATTAAATGTTTCCTTTGCTATCTACCAAAAACTTGAAGAGCAAAGCAATAAATCACAAACAGTTCTCTTGCTTTCCACAGTTGTAACAGAATTGCAYGCATACTTCAGAGAAGGTAACGAAAATAGCACTATTTTATTTGTTCCTCAGTACAATTTCTGATTTTTTGACTTACGGAAGTATTTCAAGGTCTCTTCTATTTGCTCAGTTGTTAAGTCAATATTTGCATCAGGGGAAATGAGAGGTGTATGAAGCCAGTCGTCGTGGTCATAACCATAGATTGTATCTGCTCTTAGCTTATAATGAGGCAGCTGCTCTTCCAGTAGACTGATGATTTCAACTTCAGGAAGATTGGTACTATTGCACACATCTGGTAAGAGAAAGAGAACAACCTTTGTTAGTTACTTTAAACTGAGTACTATACATACAAGCTAGCAAAGATGTCAGTTTGTTGGTATGAGCAAGATTCTTCTGCATGTAGAAAACAGCTAGATACTAATCGGTTTAGAAGATATGACTAGCACAAATTATCCCAAAATAGCATATTTACTAGCAGAAAATACAAGGGCATGCTCTTAGGGACAAAAAGCTCAACCCCTAGAAGCAAGGACTCATCTTTTGAAGAATAAGGTGGGGGTAGGGGGGAATAGAGAGCAAGTGAGCATTGACCAAGACAGGGTAGTTACAACCTGGGTATGGAGAAAGGATTAGTACATACAGGAATTTACATTTTTGATGTTCTACTTGACAGATTCTTTTTAGCTTGCAAGCTTTACATATCTCCTTAACTTGGTCTTTGACCACAGTTCAGTATCACTATATTTTTTGCTTTTACTACTGGCAGATTTTTCTCAAGAAAAAGAAATCCAGGATTGCAATAGCAGTGTCATAGTTCACACCTAAGATGCACTGGTAAAGTCAGCTGCAAGAACTTTTAGGGAACCTTTCGACACTATCTCGACCTGCATTCTGTGATATCAGTCCCTCATGTTCACAAGTATAACACGTTTGCACACAGTTTTAAAAATGGATACCAACAGCCATCAACAACTGCAAAAATGTTGCAATTAAAAATGGAGATTTAAATTTAGGACAAGAGGGAGCTGAGAAATTTTAACATGGAAAATTCCAATTCAACATAAAAACTTTTTCACCATAAGGATGGTCAAACATGGGAACAGAGGCGCAGAGAGGCTGGGAAATCTCCCATCTTTGGAAAGATTGACAGCTTGACTAAACAAGGCCATGAGCACTCACTTTAAAAGACCTGCTTTGAGTAGAAGTCAGAACAGATGACCTCCASAGGTACCTTCCAACCTGTATTATTCTATAGTGAAGAATTTTGTGTGTGTGTGTGAATACCCAAAACAGGCATGATCATTTTAAATAGATACATTTTAATTACCATATAAAATTAACTACAATGTCTTGCTAAATAATTACTAAGAAACAGAGCAACCCMTGGTATGTCTTCCCTAAATACTTAGTGCATCAGTTTGCATTCCTATTTCCATGCCAGGACAAAAAGAAAAGAACACAGCCCCACCACCACCACCCACCCACCCAAATAAGAAAGAGTTATCTAAAYCTATTTTGGAAGAGCAAGCACTAAGGAAGGCTGCTCACATGCTGTGCAACGCAGCTCCATCTTTAACCAGTGCCATAACTCTTGCAACTGTTGCTAAGGCTCACTCCACAGTAAACAGCGGAGATCGCCAAGGCCCTGAGCACACCCAYAGACCTTTGCTGCCCTGACCAGGCCCATCGAGGACCCCACCCAGCACCGTCTGCCCAGTTAAAAGGAGCCCCATTTAAACCCAGGCCCCCTGTCCTCCCCCGGGCAGTGCCGTAGGTAGGTCTGTGCCCAGCTCTCTCCCCTGCTGATAGGGACTCATGGCCTGGGCTTCCTGGGTTGGCTACAGGCCCGCTCAGTACCGGGCATTTGTCTGATGATCACTGGAGATCAATTTTAACCATTACTGCCAGCACCTTTGCCCTGCTCAGGAACAAAGGGACTGGGCTCTGTCAACAAGGATCCTGCCCTTCCCACCCTGTGGTCACACAGCTGCCAGCAGGGCTGTAAGGCAGCCCTGCCCTTGCTGCTCCCCGACAAAGACACCTATTTTCACGAGAGATAAACTCATTATTCCAGGACTGATGCAGACCAGCAAATCCACTGCAAGYTAGTGGAATAAACCTCTGTCAGGGGAGGGGAGGGAGGGGAAAATGGGGATGTAATACATACTTCTCTATAGACGRTCAATTTTTTTTTATCTTTCTAATTCAGAAATTGCGTTGCTATAAGCATAAACCCAAGCACTAAAAACTTGTTAAAAAGTTAAAACCCCAGCAAGAGTGTTACTATTCTATCAGACAATAGGGCAGAGGATACAAAGATGAACTCATACTATTAATCTCCTGCTTATATCCTTTACAGGGTTCTATTGATTAAAACTAAAATCTACTTGGGACAGYTGCATTGTACCTTATGGTTGAAGGAGTCTGCTATTATCTACCAGGAGGTATTCTCCTCTGCTTTCACGCAGGCTGTTCTGCTAACTGTTGTACATACCYAAGTGTTCTCCAGACCTCACTGGAGAAGTGGATGTGCAAAAGTTAGTAGGATTAGGTACCCACATGTGTAGCAATGTTATTGTTATGGAGCTCCGTTCAATGCGAGCGTCAGCCTGCACGCATCATTTTAAGAGGTCCTTGCAGCCCTCTAGGAAGACTACTAACTTACACAGAGAAACAAGACCTGTTTCCCATGTTTCCAAAGCTGAGAGCAAACCTGCAACTACAARCCTTTCTTCTTCCCTGGCTACCTTTTTAATTGCTGACAACATCCATCTTAGTGCCTGCAACCATCTGAGTTCAGAAAAGCCAGCTGATCTTCTAAAAAACACCTGTTGATGTCAACTAAACATTCAAAGATGTATGTGCGTGTGTACACRCATACACATAAAGATTTTTTTATATATCTATAGCTACATACCTACATGTAGATATGTAGGGTGATGAAGCTGGTGAAGGGTCTGGAGCACAGGTYTTATGAGGAGCAGCTGAGGGAACTGCGGTTATTTAGCCTGGAGAAAAGGAGRCTGAGGGGAGACCTTATCTCTCTCTACAACTACCTGAAAGGAGGCTGTAGAGAGGCGGGTGTTGGTCTCTTCTCCCAAGTAACTAGCAATAGRACGAGAGGAAATTGCCTCAAGTTGCGCCAGGGGWGGTTTAGATTGGATATYAGGAAAAATTTCTTCACCAAAAGGGTTGTCAAGCATTGGAACAGGCTGCCCAGGAAAGTGGTGGGGTCACCATCMCTGGAGGCATTCAAAAAACATCTAGATGTGGCGCTTCAGGACATGGTTTAGTGGGCATGGTGGTGTTGGGTTGACAGTTGGACTTGATGATCTTAGAGGTCTTTTCCAACCTTAATGTTTCTATGATTCCATGTAGATATAGATATATATCTTTGGATTACCTAATTGCTCTCACTGACAAGAATATGGGATTCATTTTTTTGTTGGGGTTGTTTTTTGGTGKTTTTTTTGGCTGAAAAGTTAGTTCACCTCTTGTGAAGAATGTAAGTCTGCACAGCCTGACTGACTGTGTAGTCAGGCTTTAGTGTCTTTAGTCAAACCTTTAGTGTCTTTCTGCTTTTAATTATTATTTCAAAAGAAATGGACTGACTTTATAGATGAAAAGAGAAAATTTCAGGCAAATAGTGTTGTGCAGAGAAGTAAAATGGTTTGCTGTGTCATAAAAAGTAGCAGAAAATGCAATGCAAAAGAAGTTACTAACAAAATTTAGGAGGAAAAACATCCCCACAAAAAACCCAAACCCCACACATGCATATACACAAAAGAAACCCGTACAGTTTTATTGTGGAAAAGAAATCCACCAGAACGTGAAGAACWGACAGTAAGTAAGTAAGAATTATAGTGGAATACAAGTCAACCAAGACAGTTTTCCTACTCTATCATATAACAAATCTTGAGTGTTTCTGAGCAATTCAAAAGGCCTAACAACCAGAAAAGATATTAATGAGTAACTGGAAAGGCAACTTATTATGATGCTGTTGTCATTAACTTCTATTGTGATTTTAAAATCTGTATACCAGCAGGAAACAGAGGCAGGCTCTGATGTAATTGCCTATTTAGAAAAACAGGACACTGTAATTACGCTTGTGTGTGACTAAACATTAGCTCACCATTAGAATCAGAGCAATATTCTCATTGTTACAATTAGGCAGTCTTCCCCTTCGCTTTTCCTCCCCTCCTTTTTTTGAGGTGCAGGCACTTGTTCTGAGAAGATATGCAGACTAATGCCATCCCCCATCCTGAAATACCAGTTACATTTTATAGAAGACACCRATCATGCTTCCAGATAGTTTTTATTAATATTTTTGATTAAACTGCAAAGATAACATAAGAGAAATAAGTTCTCTACACAGAATACCCGAGACATCATTTATGTTTTATGATTGTTAACTGAAGTAACACAGGCATAAAACTGTTGCACTTACTCTTGTCCTAAATAGTGCCTTCATATTACTGAGTTAAATATAACACCGTAAGCCTAAGATAATTAATTGATCATTAATAAAAGTGATATCACAAAATACAGTTGAACTATATCCTCAAAGTTGCTCTGTTACAGATTTTGGGKTTTGCCTAAGCAGTTTTAAACTTGCAGTTTTCTGGACATCCTTGGCAAACAGAAACTTTTAAAGCAAATTACAAAAACTAAAATAGCTGAATGAATTACAAACTCATGATTCTTGCTAAAGTGTGGGTCATTCCAGGTTCTGCTTTTGAAATAAAAGAGTTAAGAAAGATTTTCTTAGGCTCTTGTATACTATAAAAGTCTGCAGCTTTCAGCACCTTCTAGAAATAGTTATATATAAACAAAGAAAATTTGTTAATTCTTTTCCATATTATTTTTGCAAGTAATGCATTCCAGTGCTTTGCTATCTTCATAGCTTAAATGTGGCACATGTACAAACACCCTCACCTCTTTTTGGTGCAAAATATATTCCCTCATGCCCTATTCCTCAGAAGATAAAGTTCCTCAGGCTGCTTTACAGGAGTTTTTGACATTATTCCTCTGTATGTCTTCTAAAAATGAGATTAAACCAAGTTCTTTCTGAGAGTTTTTTTTTTCTCCCTCTGATGATTTTGTTGCTTCAGTTTCTAATCCATTCTTTCAATASAGAAGATGCAAAACTGTGCAGAACACTCCCATTGAGCTCTCTTCTGCATTTTTTCTTCCTACTTCAGTACCTCTTGGGTAATTATTAATGGATTGCTTATTAGTTTGTTYCATATTTTTTCATACATTGGCATTTGACTGACTGGTGTATTTACCCTTCCCTGAGCATCTTAAGCCTCTCCACCACCTCCCTCCCAACTTAAGACAGCCACTAAAGGTTCACTGGTTGTTTCAGCTTGTTTACATTTCCTTAGAGGAGTTTTTATTAGACTTGCTGATCTGGATACCTTTGACTATTTCATCTCTTCCCTCTCTTCTAGCCAACACCTCTAACCATTTAAAAAGCACAGTAAGCGAACTTTTCTTTGTGGAGATTGAATTGAGGGTGGCTTTGGTTTTTTTTTGTTGTTTGTTTTTTTTTTTTTTTAAATTATCTGGGGAAGAAAAAGGCGTAATTTTTAGGGCAACCAAGTGAGGGTAAGAGTACACTCGGTTATTTTGGGATGTACACTTACACCCCTCCTCAGTTGACAAGTGAGCAAGGAGTTGATCAAACAGAAAATGGAGTGAGAGGTCTGAAACAACAAGAGCTGACTGTATCGAAGGGGCACAGCACCTCAAGGACTGCCACTCGCCCTCCGAGCACATAACATCACCCAGACCATAAGGCATTGTGCAGGGTGCTGTCACCCACTGCCATTTTCATCCTGCACTTACACAGCCGTGCAATACATTAGGTCACTTCCCATACAGTGTTAAACATATATTTAGCTGTCAGTGTTATTTGAATAGGAGGAACTATGCCAGCACCTCATGACCATCAACTCAAGCTAAGTTCAACATGAACCACACGTAGACAGATTTGAAGATCTCATTCCAAACAACATGGTCACCTAAAGCAGTTCACCTGTCAAACTCCATTTCCTACCAGGCTTTTTGGTTTCACCTGTTTACAGCTATGACTAAATAGCCATATCTTACTGTAGAAATGAAACCTAGCTTGACTGATAAAGAAAGAGCACCTATTCAATTTCAGTATCAACTTCACATAAAGAATAGTGATAAATTCAGAGAAAAGAACCTAAAACAAAGAGAAGGGACATGGGCGGGGGAGGAGGGGGAGCAACAAACAAAAGAAACCCCAAAACATACACAGAACATATACATAAACAAACTCTACAAATCTCAAGGCCTGGTATCTGCAGGAGTTTTTAGAAACACAATACGAMTCAGCTTATCAGTACAGTCATTGCATGGAACATAAAATATTTATTTTTGGTCTGTCTGAATTCTGGTCCAAACCATGCTCAATCTTTATGGTTTTATTGGTTTRTTTTCAAGCAGAGGCTCCCCTTTCAAGGTTAAAAGGACTTCCAGGTCTCTACAGAACCTGCTGGCAGTAGATACTGCCACCTGGCGTTAAGAAGTCCCTTGTTACCCGCACTCCTAAACCACACATGACATTCTGTCAGCCAGTTTCTCATTTGCAGCCCATTGCTGTAAATGGAGCAAAACAATTGCTCATAAACCCAACCCTGCCATGAACCATGCTAGGGCCAGGGTTGTGCTCAAGAAGGGACAGGCCAGAACACGCAAGTCAAGACAAGGAAGACCATAAGAAAACTACCCAGAGACTGTATCATTCCCAGAGCACCATGCTCCAGAGTTGTGGTCCTGATGGAGGSCAACACCTTGCAAACAGCTCAAAGCAGCTGTGCTACCCTGTAGTGCCTCCTCCGAGAAAAGGGAAACAATTGCTGCCCAGAAACRGTGTGTCCAGCAGAACAACTACACTCCAGGTGTGACCTTGAGGAAGTGCTGGGCTGCTGGGCAACTTTCAAAACACAAGCCTTGGTCACCAGGTTGTATCACACACCCACCCTGAACATCTTTCAGGGTACTCCACTGTATCACCACCCAGCAGCTGGTACTCAGCCCACAGCCAGAAAGCGACAGTCTAAATAGCCTCTCCTTCGTAAAAAATAAGGAAAAGGACCAAAAAAAAGGAAAAGGACCAAAAAAAAAGGAAAAAAGCCTCAGTAGTCACTTGCAGGCAAATTCTTTCACTTCCTACAGCAGATTTAAAACTTCAGAACTTGTCACAACCTTTTGAGGCAGCTGGGAAAAGGCAAGTAGATAAGAGCACAGGAAGAAAAATAAAATGAGAGAAACAAGGAAACTCTCTGGAGAAGCAGGAAGACTTCTTCAGTCTAATACGGTATTCCTCTCCCTGGTTTTCAGTCCTGTCCCATTTCCCCACACACACATTACACTTCCCCTTGATACTTGGCTCACTAAAATTTAAAGCAGAGAAACTTAAAAAGTCTTCGAAAATAGTTGGTCAATAAATAGCAAATTATTTTTTTAAAAAGCACTCAACACCTGAAAAGGGTCAATTCCAGTCCTGTCTCCCTACTAGTTAAGTAAAAGGAAAGTTCTCTGGAGGACAAGGCTACCGTAAGGAGACTAAAGTCCAACCACATGTAATGCAAGAAATTAAAGTTCATCAACTTGAGACTATCTCATGCTAAGTACTAGTCAATCTTGACTGCTATTTTTGCTTCATGAGATGCATATACACACAGAGAACACAAACTGAAAGTTTGTGTCCCTTCTTAGAAGCCAAGGATCAGTAAGCACTTGGCAAATTTTGTATCTCTGTATGTAAGAAGACATAAAATTCTATAGTATGTGTACCTTCACACAAGAAAGCATTAAATTTTCTACTGTTTAAGTAAGAAGTGYCCTGTTTAAAATCCTCAGTGTATTCAGTATCCCTAAAATTCTCAGTGTATTCAGTATTTTTAAAAGGGCAAAGAAATATGCAACTCCATAATGTGAAAAGTCATCCCATTCCATTGGGCTGAGAAAATTCTGGAAACTCCTTCTGAGAAAAGTCACCTAATCTAGCTTGACAGCCAGGCAAGAGGCTATGACTACATTAAAGAGGCCATGACTACATTGGGATTATTCTTTCTCAGCAGACCACAAACCTAAATCTTAATCATATTCCACAGATGGAAGCAAGAAAGATGGTCTTTCTCTAAATACTTTTCCAGCAGATATTTCCTGGCTGCTTGAAACTGCCCAACAGCCTCATTTTCCCAATGCTTTCTGTCCATTTAGACAATCATGGAATGGAGTGAACTAATCATTACTGTTGTGAGCAGATCTACATAAAAATGAAAAGCAAAAGGGTAGATACGAAACGTCAATCCTGCAATTAGGCTGCTAGCTAGTCTACTGAAGACGGAAACATAGCCTGTAGTCATCCATTATTTGAGCTCTACACTGAAACAGGCATTAAGTATTAACTGGGGTCCAGAAYTACAAGTATTTCTTGAACATTATTTAACAGTTACTCTGCACATACACCTGTAATAGGCAAAATCCCAGAACTCACCATATTCCTATTCAATTTCAGTTCTAGGATGCCCAGAATGTGGCTAATTATACTGAAGTCTTACAAATAATACTGCTGAACTCAGAACTGTATACACATGACACTTGTTTTAATGTAAAGTGTGTGATTAGCTTCTAGGGCAAAGAAAATTACTTCTAATAAAAAGAAAATTACCGTCCTCCCAACTCACTGACTTGCCCAAAGGGAAAGATGGCCTTAGCATCCTACACATCAGAAGTCTCATTGCCAGTTGCAAAGTCAAACTGCTGGAAGAAAAGCTCTTCAACAAGAAAGCTGTCTCATACCTTTAAAACTCAGAGTCCTCAAACAGCCATGGCCGCTTCTGTAAATTGACTGGCATGACAGGATTTTGGAATTGCAAGTYCTGCCACACCTTTAACCAAAGTTGGTTAAGCAGTGGTTCTTCTGCCTCTAAACATGGAAAATAGTGCACAAAATCCAGTCTCTCATGGGAAAATAAAAGACCCCATGCCAACCTCAGGTATTCCCATTCTGGGCTGCCACAGCAAGGCTTCAGCTGACCTGTAACTCAGTACCACCCATGGTGCTTTCTCTCTTGCACACATAGATCTCAATTGGACTTCCCACCTTGTTAGGTGGGGCACAACGGGAAAGGCAAGCAGTATTTATGGTAGCCAAGTGGGCACACTGAATCACAGAAGAGGAATTCTGGATGAGAAGTCCAGCCCATGGAGAAGAATGAAGCACAGGGATTCTCATCATCTTCTCTATATAATACCATATGTCACTTCAGTTATCTGCCATTTCATATTTTAAGTCATACAAATATGCACTTATAAGAGCAAGGATAGGAGTAGGAAGGAGAAAGACTTCAAGAGTTTGCTTTTCTTCCCCTCTCCCACCCTCTTCCCCCTGAACAAACCCAGCTTTCATCATTGGAAAAGAAAAAGTCCCTTCTGCCCAAAAAGTTTTAAAGGATTTGTGCAAGGGTGGGGAAGCTGCACAGAACATAATCACAATTCTTCCTTTACTACAAAGGAGAATTGGTATGAAGGATCACATCATCCAATATTATCCAAAAGAATAATGTTGTGCAGGAAAAATCATTACATTGACCAGGTTGCCAGCTGAAGTGGAAGAAAAAATGCTGTTCCTTCAGTTCCACCGCACCAGGCACTGGCCAAGCCTGTCTGTGGAATGGACAAGCCATGGAACTGTCTTCTCATATAGGTCACTGGGCTCAACCTACATCTGCGKTTTTGGGTACATAAAGCACTAATATTTCCAGCATGTTACCTTCCTTGGTAGAAAATTCTACTTACATTTGGCAACTGAGAGCATATTGAAGCAGCAAGCTGGGAGAAAACTTGGCTTAGCCAAACACACCAAATAAATATCAGAACAAAGTTGGGAATGTCAAAGCTAACAAAGATAAAACCMTTAGAAACTGCAGTTCCAATGCGAGGAATGTCATTGTTTATTAGGTTAAAGTCTCCCTGCTTTGGTTTCATCCTACACACACATTCCTGCTTGGTATAAAAAGGTGAGACAGATCTTGGTAATGAGAGGCCATTAAACTGCTAGGTCCCTACCATACATTATGCCATAAATCTAAATGAATTTTTATTCCATATGGAAATGTTTCTCCCTGTAAATAACTACAGCCATATTCATGCTTTTATTTTTACATTAAATAGAAAATAAAAGGAAACTCCACCACCACGGCTATTCTTTTAAAGCAAGAACAAAAGCTATTCATGTACCAAATGCATGCTGGCAACCCACTGTTCAGCAGCAGTAAGGATAAACACATTCATTAACCATTAGGATCTTCCAGCTGCCAAGACAGATTGAGAATGTCTCAAAAAACCATTGATGAATCACCAAGTACGGAAAACCCTGAAAAGCAATTGTCCCGCTTCTGCTTGTTGTTCAGCCCAGCTACAAAATGTGCCAGCCCCTAAACAATGGCTGTCAACGAAGCTTTACAGTCACAAGCAAAACATGAGAATTAATTCTTGCGTAGCTTGCTCTTTACAGATGTTGATTTTAAACGGAAAATTTGTTGTTTCATGATGGACGCATACACGTACATTGAGGAAGAAAGGTAAAGCTGCACTCAGTTAGCATGTTATGGAGGTAAATTATGGAATAAAAGTATTTTCACATATTTAAATACACCAATAACCAAACGCAGCTTTTTCGTCTATTCAAGTGCACCGAAACAGGAAAACAAAAAGCACAAACCAATAAAACCATCCCCAAAAAGTCCACCAGGCACTTGCCTTCAGGAGTTCCTTTTCCAAAGAACAAACCCAGAATACTGATGAATACTTACTATTCTTGCGCCTCCCTAGCCCAAATAAAGTACACATTTAGGAATGAAAAGTGCTTCCCAAAACAAGGGAAATCTAGAAACGGATTTAAAAAATTTCACACTGGACTTCAGTAATTCCCGCAGTTGCTTTCACAGTGACTCTAGAATTGACAGTTTACACCAAAAAGCATGTATCATAATAGGAGAGGAGTATAAGTAAGCTAGAGGGCTAGATAAGGAGCATAGCAGTAGCAGCAGAATTCTGCTGGGGAGGGCAGGGGGGGGAACCCAAACAAACAAAAAACCCCCACCAAAACACAAAAAGTTAATCCTTGGGGAAAAAAAAAGTATGCCTGGTATACAAATTAAGAGGTAGCATAACAACCTGTCACAGGACAGGAATCAGGAAAAGCATGAAGTTATTGGCAAAGGGTAAGAGCTGGAAAACAAATGATTGGAAGTAGAGGGGAAAAAAAAGAAAAGAAAATAAAAAAAATTAAAAAAAAAAGAGAAGCTGTGTGAAGTTGACTGAGAATCCACCTAAAGCCAGCCAGAAAATTCAAACAGAGGCAATGATGCAGCAGGCATAGAGAATAAGATCATTTTGTTAGAGTATGCTAGACACAACTAAAGTCAGAGTCACAGAATAGTTCCAGTCATGCTGAGGGAGCTACCTCATGTTAATAGGACTAGCATTTCTGGCATGCTTTAGAGAAAAAAGAGTGCTCAGAATTTAGCAATAGCTGCTTATAGGAAGCGGCAGAAAAGAAGAGCAAGAAGAGACCATAATTAGATCAAGCTTACAGGATGAGACTGGTGACAGCAATGGCAAAGTAAATGGACTGAGGTAAGAGCCCAATGTTCTCCAAGTTTTAAAGGAGAGACTAAGAAAGCTGGGAGAGGAGAAAGCCGGGGTGTGAAAATGATGGAGGTTTTTCAAAATCATGAAGATGAAATCATAAGAGGAATGAAGAACTGATATTCATCAAATCCTGCATAACTAGAAAAACAAATACTGGCAGAAACCAGTGGGAGATTGGTGTAAGAACCACCGCATACAGCCAGTAAAAACCATGAACTTGCGTGGTAACACAATCAGCGGATTCAGAAAGGTTTTAGACAAAGTCACAGACAGGGTCCAACACTAAGTAGACACTAAAAGAACTAGGCAGGGACGTGTATATCCCTAGTACAACAGTTCTGCATGATGCGGGTAATTATGCTGAGAATAAACTACTGAGAGTGGCTGTGCACTTGCTCTCCAGACCCAGCATCTGCTGTTGCTGGAGTCAGAAACACAGTCCTGAGTCAGCTTCTTATGTTCTTCATTTGAGTTCCAGCTCCACCAAGCAACATCTTACACAAATCTTCTCTCGTATCAATAAAACTGAAAAAAACATGGAAGAAGTACCCCAAAACAGGAACTGAAAAAGAAGGACATGCTAGAATAAGTTTATGCTATGTAGGGAACAACCACTAAAAGAGAAAGGTAACCACAACAGAACTGAGAGAGGTTCAAATAGAGGGAAGTAAATCAAAACTGTTATTATTTTATCAATACCACCCAGCCTGTAACAGGTACCAACCGCCAGAGCACTCTGTTCAATATTCTCAGAATACCAAGCACGCATGGTCTGGTGGTATCTCACGCGCCCAAAACAAGACAGCCACAGATTCGGTATTTTCCCATCTCCAGCATAGCAAGAGTAAAGCATCCTAGTAACAACCTGTATTACCAAAATCCCGAAGAACTTATCTTGGGGCAGTCATGCTTTGTCAGACTCGGAATAGAAAGAATAGAAATTCAGCCTTTCAAACAAAAACATGCACCTTTGGGCGGGGGGCGGGGGGGTACTGGAATAGAAATTCTGTGGGCCTTAGGCATGCCTAAAATGAAGTGACTACAGGAGAAACGGTCAGAATTACGCTGGTTATCTGTAGGATCAGTCAGTCATCAAAATTGGCTGACATTGCCATGAAGAGTGGTAACATTTGATGGAAGAGAACAGAAGCTCTGTTTCGTATGAGAACATAATTAAAGCCTGAATAAAGATAGAAGCAGGACGCAAATCCAGAGAAAACTTTCTGCACCCAAATGCCTTTGTTGCTAGGAGATTGTGTGAGGCCTGAGGGCAAGAAAAAGTYGATTTATCTGGGTGTTATGACTACCCATCATTGCAGTCAGTGCAGTAAGGCAGAAGTTATACTACCTGCAAGGTCAATCAGTACTACCTACCACCTCTTCTCAGAGATAGCTCCCAGTTGAGAGAAAAAGGGATTTCATGGTTTGACCCATACAGTGATGTAACTTTATTAAAAAAAAAAAAAAAAAAAAATCATCTTGTGTTAATTGCAAACAACATAAGATACAGAACAGGTTATTACCACAAAGAATTTTCCAAGAACCCTCAGGGAATTGCCCAGAACACAACAGCCAGAGAACACACTCGTACATGCATTCAGAAAGAGTAATTAGTATAATGAACAAATGAATCATGCAAACTAATGAAGGAGCTAGGCAACTTAAATCACAGTCCATTCAGTCTCTCCTTTTTCAGAGAAGGATGAAGGAAACCTACATGGCATATTAAGCAGTTAGCTCTTCAGTTACAAAAGTATATCATGCCAAAATCATTGCAAATAGCGAGTCTTCAGACATCAGAAAGCAGACTGAAATTTAACTTACTGTGTTATGAATATCTTAAGAGAAACAAATAAAAACCAAAACCAAACAAACCAACCCACAAAACCACTCTGGCAGCCAGACATCTGTCACAAGAGTAAATCTATACTCCAGTGGTATTTCAGATTTCCATCCCCACTGTACTCTCCATTTCCAGAAGGACAGGATTTGTCTGAAAGCAGCTGATGGACAAGGAAAAAAGGCAATCAGACTAAAAGGCTTTTCTAATTCACAAATTTGGGACTATTGAGCAACTTAGCGATACTCTGCTTTATCATGTCAAGATTACAGCTCTTCCTGCTTTACAAGAAGTGGCATGGGGGGTGTTAGAGAAGGAAGCCCCCAACCCCAGTTGCTGTTTCCATCAACACCTGACTGGAAGTATCCAGGTCTGCACTGCAATTACAGGAAAGACACAGACACCTTTAAAAGCAACTCGATTCCCTTTCTAGCAAAAGGAACACTAGATGGTGCTACATCCGTATTCCTATCTTTACGCTCTGAAATGAATGGTAGAAGCAAGAAAAAGAAAAAGTTCAAAGGAAAAGGACCCGGGACAAGATAGGTGTGTCACACATGTAGTAGCCGAGTGCCACTTCCATGTCATTCAGTGCTGCCACACTGTCCACCTACCTCGGGACTTGAGTCTCCTTCTGTCCATTTACCTGTAGGAGCATCAGAGGTGATAGCAGCAGAAACTCTGTAAGTCAGGCTACATTGAACTTTTCTCTTAAATCTTGCTAACAAAAACCAAAATTAAGTAATAATTACAAAAAAAAATCTACTACAGAGCTACTGAATTCATTTACAGGTTTAATAGTATTAGTGTTTAGAAAATACGTGCTCCACCAGCAACATTTTTTTTTAATAACAACTCTTAAAACATTCACAAGCAACTTTTTTTTTTTAAAATGGATCAATTATCCTATTTCATTTGTCCTTCTATGATCAAACTAGCACAGATTCAGAAGCGTCTACTTGCACAGGCACAACACTTCAGTTACAGCAACTGTGAGTTTTGGATTGCTTCACTATCAAATTCAGTGGGAAAGAAGTAGTCTTTTAGGGTGCTGTCCCTGCTACTCAGAGGTAACACTGGCTTAAGGAAACTTTTCAACTCACAGTTTTTTGTCACCCAGGCCCACCCCTGCAGTGCTCATTCCCTCGCTTATGCCAACATAACTGCTTTTAGGCCACACAGTAGAATAGATCAGAGGTGTGACCTAACTAAAAAGTAACCCTCATCTCCCCTCTGCCACAAAAGCAGGAGAGGGATTCTATCCAGACCAGTTGCCTAAAATACCTCCAGTTGCACTYCCACAGAAATCTGCACAAGCACAATTCTAGGGTGGTTTGGGGACAGGAAATGTTTAAGCCAACCCTGTATCCAAGAAAACATGCTAAGCACAATCAGAATGTGCAATGCACCCTCAGCTACATTACATCCGCTCTCAGGTCCCAGGCAGGAAAGACCGTGCTGCTGACAGAGAATGCCAAAGTGCCCCTCTACTGACAGCAAACAGAATAGGAAAGGAAAGAAAAAAGCAAGCAGCAAGAATTTAAAATTCTTTGAGCACCAATGGCCTTCTTGAAAGTTAAATAGCAAAATGTGCACATTATATAATTTCTTCTTAGGCTTAAGTTATATCACAGTCAAGTCCAATTACATCATCATTAAATGGTTACATTTCAGAATGCTTCACCACACAGCACTGTGACTCAGTTTCTCGGTTTTTTTCTTAACTATGTTCAAGCATCTATTTGCAAGAATTTTTGCAGATGACTTTTACAGTAGGCTCTAGGTATTAGTCTTAGACTAAGAGAAAATAGATTACCCTGACTGACGAATTTGAACATGCCTGCTCTAGGATGCGTCAAGGCTTGGAATCAGAAGAAAAAAATATGGTATATGCAGACTTGATAGGAGCAATTTCTTTCCCACTAAACAGTTTAAAAGTGTAAATAGTGCTAACCTGTCAGTCAGACCTACACAAAGTCTTCATGTTAAAGCCTCTGACAATCCTTATTCCTCTGCAAGTATTTCTCTTTCTGCTTGTTTCAAGAGTATACGCTGCATACCGGCATGTACTACTGACAAAGTAGATATCTTACAAAGGAAGTATGAGACCAGTTGCTAACTCCCAGTCTATGCCCTTTGGMGCCTTTAAAAAGCACAGCAAAGAGCTGAAACTCAGAAAAATCCATTTAAAAAGAAAAAAGAAAAAAAAAAAAACACCACAAAAACAGAAAACCAAAACCAACCAACCAAGAAAACCACCACTATTTCTACTGCAAGTCTTATCACRTTGTCTCCAGGTCACAAACAGTACGAATTTGCTGCTGCAGAACAGCTAATTCATAAAAAAAGCATTATAGGATCAATCAGTAAACCACACTTGGCTGACAACTAAGCAAGAAGAAAGATTCAGAAACTACATGAGGCTTGAGAGAGTGTGAGGTAGGAAAACATGCACCGACCTCCATTTAACAAAACCACTTTTAAAAATTAAAAAAGACAGACTTTGTCTTGCCTAATCAAGAAGGCATCTTGATTCATGAAAGAAGTTGGTTGTCTGGGCTTGTAGTCAGAAACAGAGAAACATAAAGTTAATGTCTTCCTGTTAACAGGGAAGGGTGGGGAGGGGAGAGAGGACACAGCCAACAGAACRCCTTGCAAGAAAGATTCTTCTACAAGGGGTCTGGAAAACAGTTATGCTACCAGGAATGCACCTATGTAATGTGTAGAGTTTCTAGTCTACCTACCAAGCAAATACCTAGAGGGCAGTCAAAAGAGTGACCTGTTTATAAATGAGTCCTAAACCCATGAATACAAGGGAGGAGGGATGGGGAGTTAGTTTCTGTTAAAAAAACATTTATTTTACATAGAAGCGTACCTTACTGAAAGTGACTTCAGTGCTAATCCTGCTGCTTGTCTTCTCAAGGGAATAGGGATGGACATGCAGAGCATCTCTCCCCTTCTTTCTGTTTTTTCAGAATATCAACCCCTAGCAACTACACAGCAGTTGGGCTGAGCAAAGTTAAGGCATACTACAAAAGTATCTGTTGATGGTCACCATTAACTAGCTCTCTGACCTACAGACAATTCTAGAAATGGCTGGAAGTAACTCAGGATAAAGGTATCTGGCAGTCAATTAGAAGGATTCCAGTCTTAATTTCTATTTTTCTCAGCCCTCTCATTTGTCCCTCCCAAAACTCAGCTGACTCCTCAAACATTCCCAAAAGACCTTGGAACTGACATGGTCACTTTAAGCTAAAAGAAGCCTCACAGCTCAGCCAACAAACCATGCATTTGGAATGGAAACTGCCTGTCATTTCATGGCCATATCCATGACTAAACTGAGTTACAGTGATTATTCAAACACAAAAAAATTGGGTCAGCTGACCACATTACTAAAAATCTAATTCTGTTTAAAATACCACACTTAGACACATATTCCATTTATTTCTATGAAGTCTATGATTAAAAGGCATTTAATCTTTCATACAAGCATGCAGAAGAAGCTATTCCTTATACATTAACTTTTATAGTTCCAGAACTAGTGTGACAAAAACGGAATGGTTTTGAAAAGAAAAAAGATGTACAGTCAAAACATGATGTTACATACTGTTTCTCCCATCCCCTTCTCCCACAAAGCAGTTTTCGTACCAACGCAAAAATCTAAATTATGCTGAACATTAGGACAACCATTCCATAATTTTAAGCTGCAGTATTTCCTTCCCCTCATTCCTGACTTGCAGCTGGTTTATTTTCCAAACAAACTTCAAATGGTTCAACTTCCCAAGCACGTAAGTATACTATCCTAGTTTGGTCAAGCCTATTTGCAAGAGCCTTAAACCTTACAAAGTGCTTTCACTGAAAATCCAGATGCTTGTGAAATCACTTCTTAAACAAGAAAAAATGTGCAGAACAGCAGCAGCACTGTCCGTGAACCAGATACTTCACCAACAGCTTAAGAACAGAAGCTTAACTATACATTTCCATATCCTTCCCAAGACAAAAGATTTGACTGCTTACCAGTAATGGTGCAGGCATCTCTGTACTCTCTGCAGTCTGGCACATCATCTTCCACTGCTTCACTTACATAGTGCTCTTCATGAATGCCTGTGTCACAGGCTAGGACTGCATGATTCGACAGCTCCGAAGGAGGCACAGTGGCGGCCAAAGTGCAGTCGTGCAAAGCTGTGGCGTCCAGCTTGGCAGGTTTCACAGGGTTGTACAAACTGCCATCAGGGGGACCAGCACTGGAGACTGGGTCTGGCTGGCAGAAACAGAACTCTCTCTCTTTGCTACAGTTGGCTTCAAGAAGTCTGCAAAACACAAAAGAATCAAATGTTCAATTCAAGGCATTCCAAACAGCATAAATCAGAATAGATAATTYTCTTTTCCTTAAACGTCAGTTTAACCTGACAAATTCAGCAAATACTAAAAACCAAGCAGTCTTCACAGAGTAGCTGCTTATCTTTGCACAGTCGTGTCAAGTAAGAAAGTGCTATTCCTTGTACAGTGTTATTTACTAACAGCTGATTAAACATCCAGATTTTTGCCTAACTCAACTTGGGGTAAGCACAGTCCATCCACCTTGGCTCATTCACCAACTACCTTTCCCTCATATCAGCCAAAGGAAAGCTCTACGTAACCCAGCTTGCTGCATGAGCGACACCGTGCAGGCAGTCTGCGCATCACTGGTTGATTTACTGGTACTTTAATAACATCATCATTCAAAACTGACTGATAGCAACCAATACAGGAATGATTAGGAGCTTATACGGTAACTCTGTTAGGCTTATCCTCTCCACCAGGCCACCCTGCACTGCCCGGCCCTTCACTGCCAGACTGCCCGCTGGCATCTTGCTCCCCTTACAGGAAACAGAGCTCAAGGTGCACTGGGTTAAGGGGGTGTCCATGYAGCGAGGCTGAAGCACCGGGAAGCAGCAAACAGGGAACAAAATCCCTTAAAGACAGATAGCAATGCCCCCAGCAAGATCAAATGGGCCAGAGAAGGAACGAAGAAGAGCACTTCCTATCCAAAAATTTCACCAAACCTTTTGGATAAGGGACTAAAGGCACTCCAATAATTGGTGGTATGGTACTGCTGTTGGTTATCAGCAGTAACCAAGAAAAGACGCAAATGCTCATTACTGCTAGGAAAGGAAAATACAATCATGGGATTGCAGAAAACCAGACTTGGGAAAGGACTTGAAGAGCAGGAAAAAAAGACTTTATATACGTAGTAGTTACAAGGCATAAGAAGCAGCTGAGGAACAGGCCACACAAGAACACCCAAACTACATGGGAAAAGCAGAAAGACAGCCAGCAAGAAGACACAAAAGCACTGGTCTGCAAGCAGAAGGTGTGGATGCAACTCAATATGCAAATGCAGCAACAACACATGCTACGTTCAGAACTTCATTGAGAACCAGAAATAAAAGTTTTCTGGAGAATCCTATGAAAAAGGCTCTCTTTAGTCTCTAGGAACATGTCCAGGTAATCTTATTTTGCTGTTAAAGTTACATCCAGGATTTTGGAATCTTATTTTCTGGCATTTCTAGTAAATAACATTATCGTTTCACCAAAGCATGACAGTATTTCTAGAAACTCATTGCAAGACTCAAGCCTCTGTCTCTCAACTGTCAAGATACAGATTATGCATTCTAGATTTTCTGGGAGTAAGCTTCAGAGAAACCTTGCAACAAAGTTTAACACTGTACAAGTACGATCTTTTCTCAACCTATTTTTCCCTTTCACCACAGGCATAAGTACAACAAAGTGAAATTCTCTCTCCATCTCAGAAAGTCTCAACAAGGACTTGTTTACACTGAAATCAGAACACCAGAACTGGAAAATGGATGGGCAATATTAACTCTGGGAAAATCCCCACCYTCACACACAAAATGACATTTCATTAAGTTTTCCTCAATGCCATACATTTGTATTTCTGCATGGTATCACTTAACCTGGAAATASTTCTCACACCGGGAGGCTCAAAACCTGTATTTTGTAATGATCATAATAGCTACAGGAACAGATTAAATCAAATGATAGATTTATGATACCATACTCTCATACAAATGGTACTCTACTGTGGCAGATGCAGGAAGAGAAAGTTTCACTCGAGTGCTTTAACAGAAAATCTTATGGTTCCCCTGCAGAGCACCCATTATTCCTGCGCTATCACAGTACATACTGAAAAGAAAAATGGGGTCACTTGTGCTGATKATTTTTAAAATGGTCCCCTTTCAAGTGGCTCTTCAGGAATAACAAGAGGGAGATTACYGATACTAGAAATTAGTTGTTCAAATGAAGTTGGAATCAAAATGCAAATCTTCRTTTTCCCCTCTGCATTGAAGATAGAAACAGCTTAAGTTATAAACAAGAAAATATACTGGAAATGCACAGACTGACTGATTAAAAGGGCTCCGTTTTGTCCTACTTGCTGCTACACACCTGTGAATCACGTTTGTTTTGGGAAGCTGTTAGATAAGTGTTGTTATGAACAAGGGCATGTCTGGGAGTAAGTAACTGAGAGCATTAACAGCACTCTTCAGCTTTTCTGCCCTCCTCCCCCCTCCTCCCCATGCCCTGCCTTAGCAACTGCAGGAAGCCAGCATCATAACAACACTACCAAATGAAATAACACTGATAACCAGTGTGATTTGTGTGTRAAAGTCTTCAAGGGACTTTTGAGAATCTGAGGTCTTGTAACTTTTCTGGACACACTGACATACATCATCTGACATACGTGATCACCTTTACTCATTCACCACTTTATCTCCCACACAGTCCTCACCAAAAATACTTTTGGCTAGAACATAACATTGCAAGTTGTGTTAGAATTTTGTGTTGAATGAGTTTCACCTCTCCCCCTTCACCCCACTTAACATTCACCCCACTGARGTACTATGGAACCGGTTCTTCCCGTCCCTTAAGCTGTACTCCCACAGCTTCTGCCTTGTGACTGTTAAGAACAAGTAGAGAGACACATTCAGAAACAAAAAGTCGTCCGTGCTCTTCCTTCACACAAGCTGTTTCACTGTTGGCACTTACGGAAACTATAAACAAATARAGCTTGAAAAAACAAGCAACAAAAACCACCCCCCAAAAAATCCATACAAGTCAGTCTGCYTGGTCTGCTGCAGAAACGCATGCACCATCTACATGAGAAAGTCAAGTTCTGGGTTAAGGAAGAGTATTTGCCTTGATCTTAAAACCCTGTATATCATGGAGAGAAGAAAGCAGGCATAAATGTGTATGCCTGCTTCCGTTCATACTTATTTAATACCCTTGATTTCCATACACACAGTGGAAAAATGTTGTTCAGACTCCATCTATCAAACCTATAGAGCCATTTTTTGCATGGCCTCTCTTGCAAGGCAAATATTACCACCTAATCCAGAGGCGCACACTTTTCCTTTAAACTTTCATCTAAAACTTCCTGTGGCAGAAAAGAAAAACACTACAGCTGAGCAGTATTTACCAGATTGCCAAGACTGCCATGAAGAGAAACAGACATTGTAGCTACTATACCCATGAAATACAAAACATTAATACTATTCTTTAGTCAGTCTCACCTGCATATACAGTATTCATAAGGAGAAGATACAAATTGTTATTGCAGTGTTTTGTATTTACTCCTTCTGATATCCAAACAAGTACACAATTTATAAGTCAGATTATGACTTTTCTTGATGAAAATTCAACACATTTCATTCTTTCTACTGCATATGTCTACAGCAGCCTGCATACAGGATTTAAATAACCCTTCTCTTCTACCTATTATGACATAATTCAGCTTTTGCCTCAGTGGCTGTATTGCACCATTTCTACCAGTCTAAATACAATGACAGTTTGGGGCCAATAAACAAACCTGGGTCTAAAGAAATATTTAATTTGGAATGTTTGAAATTAATTCTTCAGTGTAAAACTGCTTGCACAATTCCCTTAARTTTATCATCTAAATGTTTTTAACCAGGTCATTTTACTCTGAAAAAAACCCTTATTTGTAAGCTGCTTTGTTAAAGGCACTCATTCAAATCTTGCACTTTATAAGAGCAATGAGATAAGCACAAAGACTTGCTCCTGCACACCTCCTCTGTACAATACCCAGATTTTGGTCTAACCCAATAAATGCTTAAAATAGAGTGCTTGCATGATTACTGTATGAAGAGCTTAAATTCTATATACACCAAACACCATTGTCATCTAATAGTACATTCTGCACAATAGTTTGGACTATGACTGCAGTGTAACTAAGACTCAGTCAAGAAGTACATTGGGTACCGATCGCAGTGTACCTGTGGCAGCCCAGATTACGAAAGCCAAGTCAAAAATTGAGTTGTGGTTAGCCAGCACTGCATTCCACTTTAAAAAAAAAAAAGTTATTCAGCTTTAAGTATCTAGGCAAACCAGTTCAAAGCTARCAGACACATTTACATCAGACAACAGCCAAGATTTGAGGGTTTTGAGGTAAAGAAAAAAAGTCTCCACATCAGTCAGCCATTTCTGGGTTCTSGCCATTAAAAAAAAAATTAAGTTCATTGTTTGTTTGCAGTGTGTTTTAGGGGAGGGGGTTGAGTTTCATACACCACAGATTTCATACAAATGCAAATAAAATAAACCACGTGCTCTTTCACAGCCATTTGAGATAAAGYTTTTTTTGCATTCAGGATTAAACACAATTTAACTCTGAATCTAAAGACACAAATGAGTTAAAGTAATCCTTCTTCCTTCCCCAAAAGCAGTAAAAGACATGGAGCTATTCAGCCATGTGCCTACCCAGAGCCCAGCAATGCCAACAAATACATTATTTGTAACCTTGTAACATTGTTCTCATTACCATCTTGGATTGGACCAACAGCAATTTACTGTAGTCACAAAACCTCTGGAACTCCTACAAATAACGTGCTACCCAAGAGCCCCATGCTGCACCCTATGGTGATCATTAAGCTTTGAACAATTTTTAGTTATCTATCTAGCTCAGATTTTGTGCTTCAAATAATACCTCAGTCTAAAATGGCAGTTTGACCACTGCAAACATCTGCRAATTTAAAGAAATACCTCCTTAAAACAGGGGAAAAATATCTTTCTATTGCTTCTGACTAAAATCTTCCCCTTTCTTCCAGGTCATCCTTTTGCTATGCACACTCTCATACTTAATTTAACTATGCTACTTAGTTTAGAGCAGTAGCAGAGTTTTGAAGCAAAACCATTTACTGTGAGCTAGCTGTTTTTCAGAACAACTTCGGTGCACATGAACAATCAATTCCCTTTTGAGTAAGGGAACCTGAAAACTCGGCTCCAAGATGCACTTCAAATGCAACCTGCTGCCAAATACACTGAGACTTGAAATAACCCTGTGGGCTACATCACTGCAAGGTCATCTGGCATGTACCTATGACATTTTTCTCCTTCAGAAAGCTTCAAACTGCTTCAAACTAAGTGGGACATTCAGCCCAAGGTGCTAAACTAAATCTAATCTAAAGTAACCCACCCAAATCAGTAATGAAGATTTAAGAAGCTTCAGTGCCAATAACTTTGATCTACTCAACCATCCCTACAGACCAAAGCATTTGCTAATTTAGACAGAACCTCAGGGTACCAAGGGATTGAGAGAGCTTTCCACCCTTAGCACCTGCCTTGGAGCTACAGAGCTCTGATCCTGTATCCTCATTTACTAATTCTCATTTACTAACCACTAACTGATGGTTAAACACTTCAGAAGGTTTCAGGGTGTGCAAATTCTTCCCTTTAATGTACTTGCAAAAGTCCCACCAGAAATGTTCTTCCCTGTTTTGTACATCACCTTGTGAATCCACTAAACACCTCTGTTTTACTAAGTCTGCTAAGTTTTACCAAGTTCTTTAAAAAGAATCCTCAAGCTTCTTATTTACATGAAGAAACTTTCTTCATATTAAAAATGCCCCATGTAGACACTGGAGCAAATCAAAGCCAGTTTATATGTCYGTCTAATCTGTGAAATAGATTAACATGCTGGGCTACCCTCGGTAATTCAGAATACAGYCTTCAGTCTGTGTTTTGGAAAATAATCACTGAATTGACCAGAGCAACTTAGTAAGACTTGCTTCAAGCATTCAACTTGCTTATTTCTTTACTAATTCACATCTTGCGTCTACAAAAGTTTGCATTTTTTTTTTTTTAATTTAAAAACAATTTCTTCACTGAGTGGGTGGGCTCAAGAGCCAGTCAAAATGCCTACATCCATTTAAACACACTTTGTCAGACCACAAAGAAACAACCATTTGCAGTAAGTCTGGCTTTTACACCCACACACCCATATATATAAACACTATTTAACTTTTGGATTAGGACTGATTTTGATCCCAAATAATTTACTGAGTTGCTTTAATCTTGTCCTGTATTATATACCCTCATGTAAACCATGGGGTTTTATTTTCCACTCAGGAGCTAGCTTTTAAATATGCAGAATGCTGACTGCTTAGTTAAACCTCTAACTAGAGGGACATAAACAGTCAAAGTGTCATAGATGAATGACAGAATGTGACAAGCAGTTTATTTACCCTCAAACACTTTACAAAAAAAGAAGTACTGCATTTCTCATGTTAGAAGAGATCTATTATTTTACAGCAAATTAAAGGGACAAGCATCTTGGACAACTCTAGACTACATCCTTATCCAAAGTTTTAAAGCCATTTAAGAACCTTCTAATCAAACATCTTTCCTAGATTACCCTGGAGGAAACACTGCTTCACTCTCTTAACAGGGTTTGTGTGTCCAGTGACCCAGGCAGTCACACCAAAGCCGTCTGCRACCCCAACATCACACAGACCCTTTTACTCAAGCCTTATACTACGTTTCAACTATATTCCATGGTTTGGTTGGTTTTTTTTTCCCCGTAGAGGGGTTAGGTACTCTTTGGCCTAGCCAAATGCAATCTTTTCAGAGAAATATCAACACCCAGTGGTTATATCACGTGCTATGAGGGATCTTCTCAGGTATACGCCTCCCCAAAGAGAGGATCTTCTGCCTATCAAATCATTAAAGAATGTTTTCAAGCTGAAGATTTGAAGGCTTTCTAGAATCACTTTTTACAAAGCCTCATAACCAACCAGTATTAAGCAGATGAAGGCATCCAAAACCAGAACAATACCTGGCTAACTGCCAGTGGCATGGCAATGTCATTTAGAATAAGAGAGTCACCACTAGAGAACAAAAGCCAAAATAGCAGCAGCAGTGACCAAAAAGGTGCTTAAACAATAGTATCGATATGTAAAGCATAAAACCTTAATCTCAAGGTCCGCAAAGCTGCTGCTGTGACCTTGTTTAGCCTTATTTGACCATTAAGTCATCAATCAAGAGAGTCATGTTTTCTCAAAAATTAATGCAAGTCAAAACATCACAAATAAAAAGCCCCATAAAGAAAAGAAAGAAAAAAAAAAAGAAAGAATAACACTCCACTGTTCTCCACAAACCAAAGCTTCTCACCACTAGGACTTGGCCTTCAGAAGGAGCCCACCAGTCTCTTCTCCCCTCCGGCCAAGGGAGAGTGGAAGCATACTGCCAGACAAGCCCTGGGTCTGACCTTCGCGCTGCCCAGCACAAGCCTGCTCTCACCCGGCTTTATGTAACGCTGCCCCGCTCCGCTCCGAAGTTCCTGGAGGCAAATGTTGCAGCGTTCTATAAATAGTTCTTCCTTGTGTAAGGCTCGCGTTACACTGGGAGCTTTTTACAGCTCCCTCTCCTTTTATTTAATGTAGGCCACCAAACCTGCCCTCCCCACCTCCCTGCCCTGTGAACAAATAAAACTGAAAACAGTTAAAAATTAGTGCACCACGCTACTGGCTGGGAGATCTCAGCTAGATATGCTGTGTACCTGTCTGGGAAAGGGAAAGCTGTTCCACCACCACCACTAGTACAGAGTCTGTGAGAACTGCATGTGCAGTCAAAGAAGGAATTCATCAGGTAACAAAACAAAGCTCAGAGGTACGGCAGCGCAAACTATGAACACCTCGAACATGTACTTYCTATTCACACCCATGCACATGCAAGGTGCTCACTGAGGTAGAGCAGTACAAGATGGGTCCAAGGGGCATGGTCCAGTATTTGCTGAAGAGAAGGAAAGGATCTAATGACTTAAAAAACCAAACCAAACCAAACCCAAACAAACCACCAAATCATTTGGGATTAGGTTACTGTTGTATTTAGCATGTATGAACTCCTGCCTCATACACAGCCAATACACAAGCTAAACTACATGAACGCCAGCTTCAGTACATTAACACATATGCTACCTACCACCATATCTCCTCGTACCACTAAAAAAAAAAAAAAAGGCAGGTATAAGATTTATCAAACAGTTCATGTATGGGGGGAAAACTATTACACCAGCAGCAAACCAGGTCCTCAAAAGGTATGGATGGGAACAGTGATAACAGAAACCTGAAAAGTGTGGCTTGTTTATACACCACAAGAGCATGAAAATCCCCACTTCTTTACTTCTCCATAAGCCTCAAAGACTTTCAAAAGATAAGKAAGTATTCGGCACTGCTTTTCCACTAGTTGGGAAAAGCTGTGGGATGACCACAGTTTCTCTGAAATGCAGCAGAGGAGGTAACACCACTGTGTCTGCTCTTGAGCCCTGAGCTCATTTCCTACCTGCAGGAAGAACAAGCGAGAGCACTTGACCAGAAGCAGAACAGAGAAGAGAGGCACAAATGCACTAAACACACATGAACTAGCTACTAGTAAAGTGGAAAACAAAACRAAAAAMCCCCAACGACCYTACCAAACAGYRCCTGGGCCTAAGACAGYATGCAGTAGGTAAAGATATTCAAATTAAAATGCATTACCATTCCAAGCCAAAACCCTGATCAGCCAGCCAACCCATACCTTCTTCCTCAGGACAACACTAAAGAGCAAGGGAAAGCAGTGAGAACAGCTGAAAGACCATGCTAGAACGGTGGTTCCCCCCCCCCACTACTACTGTTTAAACAAAGATGCAATTAACCTAACTGCCAACAAATTAGGGCCAAGAGTTTTAGTCAAGCAACCCTAAACAAAGAACAGACTGACTCAAACCAGATATTTATCATTTATCATTAAAACCTGAGGGGGGGATTTTAATCTTGTTTTGCATTACTATTGTTTTTCTCCTATTACAGGAAGATTTTTTTAATTTCTCACCCTCCACAATGACTTTTAAGAGTCTACATCGAGTTGGTATAATTTAAATTTTAAAAAATGCTGTTTTACGGGACTAGATTAGTGTCATTATTTCAAATTTTAATAGCTGTCCTTCTGAAAACATTTACACAAAATATCATACAAMAGAACTAAGGCTGCTGCTTTTCTTTACTATTTCTTACTGCACAGAGACAGTGAGAGCAGGGGTGAGAGGAACCAGCTGATAGAAAAAAAGGAACAAAATTCCTTGCAAACTGCCCTAAAAAAAACCAAAAAACACAAAACCCCCAAAAAACCAAATCTGCTGTGTCCTGATCCACTTTCAGACTKATTTTATTGCTTTGGACCAAGATGAATAATCATATAAAAAGATGATAAAAAAGAAAAAAACCCCAAACATCAAAACCCGATCTGTTCAGTAAGAACATGCCATTTTTTGCAGAAAGTAAGAACTTAAAGTTTCCTATTGCTGCTAGAAGCAATTGTAAAGATGACTATTAGGAAGCTTACCTCCAAGGACAGTCAGACCACCAATTCCTGCTCTGAGTAAGATGCTAAGAAGATCTGCTTTGGCTCACTAGCATCATTGGCCTTCACTCCCTGGCAGCAAGCATCCCCACGTGCTCCAGCAACTGGCACCAYCCAGTGAGAACCTCCCTCACTCTTCAAGGTTGTCTTACAACCCTAAAYGTGCGCCGAGTTCCTCAGAACCTATCCCACAACTTCCTAACTGTCGGTTAATATCACTGGGCCTCATATCCATCTTCTTTTGTCGTCTTTAAGCAGTTATGTATGGGAGCAACACTTTCAACCATACACTATTATGTTTGAGAGGACATGAGTGAACTGAACCCAGCTCTGTCACAAGCTCTATAATTATAGCCCCYCTCTAAAGCCCTTTTCAGCAAAGAGAAAGCCAGACCTCCAACACTTGTGGATACCCGGGCCTTACAAGTCACTTCAGATACCAGTGTTGAGGAGTGACATAACAAGACTAAAAATTCCTAAACAACCAGCAATCCTGGGCCTTATACCAAAGCCTGGGTCACATGGACTTCCCAGCAACTGAGACATGAGCTGCTGACTAACGAGGGTGCATCTCAACACATACCATTCCAACGCAGGACTGCTTCCCTTCTGCTTCCATAGAAGTTAATGGCTACAACAAAAGAGAGAAATCTCGCAGCYCCTCTCAAAATGCTACAATGAAGTTTAACAACTGGCATAATTATTCTGTCAAGTCATTTTTCTGCTTATGAAGTTTGTGTGTAAACATCAAGAATGAAATAGGAAAATAAGAATTTGCTGTTTAAAGGTTGCTCTGTATACCCAGGATATTACCATATACATGTGTCTGTGTTCTTGGGAACCTAGAAATGTTTATCTTAACAACAGGCTGTGGAATTTCATGAGACTGAGCCAACTATCCATGGCTTAGTGCCATTAAAGTCAAAGTCACACTAGCAAAGATTTTGGAACAGAGTTTTTAGAAAATTCCAGGGGCATTAAYGAACATGGCAAGAGCAACACTGTGATACAGTCTTTATGCACACACACACCCCMMMAAAAAAARRAAAAAAAATTAAATGTAATACATGCTATGTTTTTGCTTCATTTGCAGACTAAACTATCTTACTTAATTACACAATGAARTTGAAATCCAGCATTGTGGCTTTCCCCAAACGACCACAAAAAAAACCAAAAATCTGAAGTCACTCACTACAGACAGACCAAATGGTTSCAAATAATTTGGAAAACTGATTTTGGAAAATAATTGCAATAACCCTTAAACACGGTGCTTCTTRAAGTTGTCCTCGAATAAATTCCTGTGTGCATGTACATATTCTCCAAAATGCACAACAGATAGTACTGGACATTGWACTTCACTTACTCACCAGAGTTATGGCACAGGCAGTAAGAAAGAACTTAAAGGTTGTCCCCTGCCAGCTCCTGCTCTATTGTAAATCTCTGCTGATGGAGACCTAAAACTACTGTAAGGGGACTAGGCAAGCCAACCTGCTTACCAATCAGTCAATTCAGTTTCCCACTTATCAGCATGCCTTATGACTTATTCGTATCTTTGCACCCAGTCAGAAAGCATTCTGAGTATACCAACAGCCTCAGGCAAGCAACCAAGCCAGCTTTCAGTAAGGGGAAACAGTTCTTTGACRAACCTTATTCCTGTACGTCAAGGATTTTCTCCTGTGTGTACTCTACAACTTAATTGGTAGAAATGCCTCTGAAAATTTTCTCTGAAAGTGAAATTTTTCAYTACAGTATCAAAAGCAACCCTTGCTCGGGCAGTAAAAGGAACYGGACAAACTTGGTAAAATATTACAGACGCATGGTAAAGGTGAAAGTACACAGAACAACATGTAGGTTTTAAAGGTTAGAAAACACAGCATTTGAAGCACTTCTTCATTCAACTAAAAAAAAAAAAAAATCACTAATGTTCCCCTCCCCCAGTTTAAAAGAAAGCATCTCTCAATACAAGCATAAATGTCTTCCTTCAAACTGTTTTTTCATGACCTAAATTTGGCAGAGCAAAGGTCCTATCAGCCTCAGAACCACAATGAGGATTCATTTTCCTAAACTCATGMACATACTCCTATCACAAGTGAAGTAATCATTCCCAATACTCMGTTTCCTTAAAATAACAATAGTATTTACTCAGATTTAAGACCAGAATATCTTCTGGACTTTCAGTACCCACAGTTACATTTGAAGAAGATGATAAACTTTAACGCCATAGGAAAGTATCACTAAAGCCAAAGTAATTGTGTGACCAGTCACACTTCTTGCTTATGCATGAAGAAGCAAGCTTCTGTCAAGCGAGTTGTGGAAGATTCAGATTTCTAGATCAACAAGCAAAATGGAAAGCAAGGCCTGCAAGTTCAATCCTGAATATAAACACAGGATTTCCTGAAAGGAACAGACCTCTTTACCTACTATGCAAGTTCCCTGTGTAGATCATTCATTTGACATACAAACTCTTATCTGAGCTAAAACAGGTAAAAAGAAGCCAAGATTTGACAGCTGAAGCCAATAACATTAAAAAGTGCTTTGAGACTSTGCACCCTCAATTTCATTATTTAGCCTTCATTAATTTTAGGTTCTCTATCCAATATGTTCTAGCATCAGACCTCAAAGCTTTATCCCATCTCTTCTACTGTCARGAGAGAATATGAAACTCCCCTTGCTACTAAAGAAGGTCTGGGGAGCACTTCCTTGCAACTTAGTGTGGCAGACAAGGAAAAATGAATTTGCTTGGAAAGGGCTGCACATCACATCATTAAAAAAGAGAGTTTTTAGAAAAATACTTCTATATTCTACATAGGCACTGACTTTCCTGAAATGAAGTCAACCTATTTAACTCCTTCTACGGTTCATGTAGAAGAGCTTTTGATTTAAATTTAGTCATGCTTTTCAGCACAAGAAAGGTGACATATTACAGTGTATCTGCCTGAGGGTTTGGGGTCCAACAGARTTTTCAGCAAGAAATGATGAAATAACATTAAAAAGCATGCCCAATTGCAGCAGAGATCTCCAGGCCATCACTTGCCCCATACAAATAAGTTTTGGCTTTAACAAATTCTTAGTCATCCTTTTGGTCAGAAGAACATAGCAGTCCAAACAGTTCATGCAACAGTTCAAGCAAAGGACAAGTCTGTATCCCAAAGAGAAAACTGCAGTATTTCCCCTACCAGGATGCAGGGARTTAAACATTGTAGTTATTCCTACTGCAGAGTAGAGACGTGGGTACACTAGACCACCCTAACTTCCCTTGCTGTTCTAGATCCAGACTCGGTTTTCAGAAACATACTGTTTATTCATCTGTACCAACTGCAGGTTCAGCAAAGACACGACCCCCACCTTCTAATAAGAACCATTTTCTGCTCTCCTCAGTAAAATATTCTGCCACCACTTTGAAACTGTTGCTTTATAATATTCCATTCGTCTTCCGTGCGCTCTTATGTCTCTGTAAGGTCCCATGGCCCACAGCAGTGAAGCTCAGTTTTCACACACTTGTCCCTCACCATGGAAACAGAAAAGGAAGAAAAAACAGTGTGCMCATACCTCATTTATATTATTAAATAAAAATTCATCATCAAAATACCCTRCTGATATTCATCATTAGGCTGGAATCTCCATGGCCAAAACAGGAAGCACAGTAAGTTTCCCATGACTCAGGCCTAGCAATAATTCCCTTGTAAACTTCCATCATCATCAACACCAGCAACTGACATGTCAAGGCCAAAWTAAGCCACTGCCTATAGTTAAAAAAAGGCAGCCAGCTTTTAAGCAGCAGTAAGTCTAGCACAGCCCCTCTGGGGTGAATGTCTTGGTAGTGACAAGCTGCAGCAGAACTTTCCTAGAGCTATCTTCAACAGATCCACAGGTTTTCATCATAGGTCTGCAGTTCCACCACTCGTGCCCTTGCTCCAAAGCTGCCATTCAGTCCAGACTCCTCAACCCCCAAAATCCGCACCAGCTGTCTGCACAGCCCCTGCCCACAGCCCAAAAGGTCTCTGTGCAATTTGAGTAAGGCATGCTGCCACTTTCTGAGTGGGATGAGCCAGTGCTGAAATGCTCCCTTCCTCCGTCTCACTTTACCTACACTGACTGCAGTAGAAACACGGACTTTTATTAATAAGCAGGAGGAAAAGGTCGGCAACTTGACTTGGATCCATGACTTTCTAGGCTAAGATCAGTTGCACAGTATGCCACAAGGGCCAGATAAGAGATCAGTTTTCCCAGAACATACCAYGAAACTGCATGGAAACAACACAGCATACACCTATACGGTCTCCCACAGAATCTACTGCCAAATGAGTGCTCAATACAGCCATATTGATATGGAACAGAAGGGTGTTTTACAACTCCCACTGATTTCAGATAATCCTTGCTAAACCTACAGTGAGGTAGGAAACAAGCAACGTAAAACAAGTTCAGCAGCAGACAACAGATCACTTAACAACTGGCAATACATTTTGGGGGAACTTTTGCAAATTGCAAATTTTCGCCTTCTAACTTTTGCATAACAGTGTAATTTCATAGGTTTCCATTCTTCCTCAATCTTTACATTGTGTTCAGACCTCTACACAGAGATAACCAATTTACAGTGCAATTAAGAAACCACACAAAACCCAAACACACAGCTAGCACAAAGAAGAATACTTTCTTGCTACTAGAGTGCATATATGATATACTGGCATGGTGTTTWGCTGCAGCAGCAGGTTTCCAAGTTCAGACAGATTTTTTTCTTCTTTCCCCTTGCACAAGTTTATTCTTATAAAAAGCTTGGTTTTGCAGTCATGCATCACAAATATGTCACTGAAAATATAGGAATTTGTCCTTCTCAGTTCTTGGAATTTTTTAATTTTTTTTTTTTATTTTTTTTTTACAATTCTGGTTAAAGTAATGTAGATGCACCTTAGTGCACAGTGGTAGAGTATATTCCTACAGATGAAGACAGGAAGACAATGTGAGCATGCTCCATCCTTGCTCCAAACATGCCTGCAGACACTACAGCTGCACAGCGCTGCCCGGTCATTCACAGTGCAAAGTAAAAGGCAACTAGGAAGGACACTGTCCACATCATTCTTACGCTCCCCAGAGCAGCCACCAGGCTCAGCAACAGAGATATGTCTGCCATCAGTTTTAAAACCAAACATTTAATGGTTAGCTACCATAGTACAGTTTGCATTCATTATCAGCTCCCCTTGCTGCAAGACAAGGGGTGCCACTATAGCCACCAGGTTTTAACCATTATGATCTGTTCTTCAGACGAATTACAAACACCTGCAAAAATAAAACTGATCTTTAGCTTAGCAAGTTTGCAAATKACCCAGAATACATCACATGTTCTACATGACACATGTGACAGTGGGCAGAAAATACCTGACCCAACAAAGCTGAAGTGCCATATGCAGAATTTTCCTATAAACATCCTACATAGGCCAAGTTGCACCACGAGATTAAGCCCAAAATCCACAAGATTGCACATGCAGCAGAAGAGTCAGCCCCATACAGTGGTCTCAGCAGGACCAATGGCCACCAGTCAACATGAAGAAAGATGACATTCAGCATGAACCTATTCTGACTGGCCAGAGGAAAGACAGACAAAATTTTGAAAGTTATTTTCAACTGAGAGAAAAGAAAAAAAGAAAGTTTTTTCCATGTCAGGTAGATGACACTACCCCAGTATGAAGAGATTGTATGGTGGAACATATAAAACCTAACAATAAATAGTAAAAGGAGAGACGGCTAATCTTTCACTTCAGCATACCTACAAACCTTCGATTGCATGGATGTTATTTTATGAAACACTGGAGCAACTGACACAGCCTACCTTACTTTATCTTTGGTGTCCCCACAGCAATGAATACACACCACTGAAATGTTTCTGCTATGTGGCAGCATTCCCAGGTATGCCATTTAGACAAGTCAAACAGCTTTGAATTCCATTTTAAATTCCCTACCTGGAAATTTTATTTGCRAAGATAAACATGAAAGTGAAGAAAAACACACTCAGCCATGCACATGGAGACTGAAACACTGGGAATGACCTTTGACTTTAGCACTAAAACAAAACACACATTAAAAATAAGAAAAAGTTGGAAGGAAGGAAGGGGAAAAGYGCAGCAATGTATTTAGGACAGTCTCACTAGCTATTCTGCCACCAGGAAAAAACAGCAGCTTTCCTGCTCCCAATTCATAAAGCAGCACATAAACCTGTAAACTGGTGGGCAGTCTTGCGTTTTGTGCTATTTTTCTACCTCAGCCGTCTTTTTGTGCAATAGTTCTGTGAATAAAATAGATCAAATTGAAGCTYATAAAAGTTTTTAAGTATCAAATTTTAAATATTAAAAAGCTGCCTGTAGCTGACTATCATGGTCAAATTAAAGGTTCCACAATTYATAACAATTTCCTTTTTCAGTGGCATTGTTGTCAGCATCACCCTTCCCTGGTTATTGTGCAATCAGGAAAGAAGTCTTGCATAGAAGCAAATGCAGTATACAAATTAATGTAACTCCCACTTCATCCAAACTGTCTCAGGTCAGAGCCTTTCCACTAACACATAGTGAAGAGCAGCACTTCTCAGATTCACTCTAGTTAAAAAGTGTCGGTTTGTTGAGATCCAGGCAGTCTTTGAACATCATCACAGTGAAAAAGGGAAACTTCCTTCCCCCCATGCAATTCTACCTATTTTCCCTCAATAACACAGAGATTATTCCTAGCTGAATGCAAGCTAGGAAACTTCAGAAACGTGCCTTTTCTTTGCAAGTTACCAGGAAATAACAACGTAGTCAAAAACAGACAAAACAGTTGGCAATGAAAGGTACCTTTTTCCCCCTTTCCCATTCTAAACCATTGGCAGCTCCCTTTTACAGCTCTCCACCAGGACTCTGGCYCTCAGTGACTCTAAGAGTCTAACCAGACTGCTAAAAATAGCTTCTCAACTACAAGACATGTACAATTATCAGCAGAAAACATTTCTGCAGACCTAGTAACAGCCCCACTGCTCAGTCTGATGACATGAGAGACTAAAGAGGCAGACTAAAGAATGGTTTGTCGAGTCAGGGAAGCCTTTACTGCATGCCCATCCATGCCCATCACAGACAGAACGTGTTGTTTTGGTTTTTTTTACAGGCAATCTCAAAAAATTGTACTGAAAATGTCTTTTTCTGGCATTATAAGCAACATTGACTGTAAAAACTGAATATGCTAGAAACACATGGATAATCTGAAGTACACTTAAATTTATATTAGTTCACAATYCAGCAGTCCTCCATGATTGTTTCTCTGGAGGTTTTTGTAAGCAACATGTAATAMCGTACGTGACATTTTGTAGGCAAGTGCAATGCTTTCAACAGTCAAAAGTGATTTTTCTCACTATAAAACAGCAGTAAAACAGACAGAGGGATTAAAAGGCTTGCCCAAATCACTTTTATATGGATACCTGTGTTGTGGGTTCTGTTGCTTCATTGCATGCTACGATCACTACAGGAAAAATGCACTTGAGATCCTCCATTACCCAAAGTTTGGAGCTACAGAATTAAAAGCCAGTTAGAGTCTCAAAAAGATATGTGAGGCAAATTTCCATCAAACCTTGAGAAGGTTTGAATGGAAATTCTCCTTGAGAATTCTCCTTGAGAAGGGAGAATAATTTTGATAGCACTTCATGAAAGGAAAGAGTGCTTTAACACCAAAAAATACCCAGGTGCTTGTTCCTTTCTATCTCTAGAAGCAAGTTCTCCAGTTTAACAGCAAGAATTTAATGGAATAAGAGATTGGCCTGATGTTCAAAAAAGTTGTATATAAAAACATCTGGTTTGCATTTTGGGAGGTAGCTGTAACAAAACCTACCTCTAATACAAATAAATCATAGAGATTGAGGGTGTCCTTCACATAGATGTTCACTCAAAAACCTGAAATGGTCATTTCTTGTCAGTAGCAAAGCAATGCAATATTGTTCAATAMAGACAAATATAAATATTTCCTTCTTTCCCCCTTCAAAAAGTTATTTTTTGCTAATCAATAGATTCTAATTACTTTTAAATGATGGTAAATGCAAATGTAACAGAGACATGACAAGAAGTCGTCTTCAGATGTTGCATAGAATGGCATTCTGMACTGTATAACTATGCTTAAGTGCCATCCAAAATTTTCAAGACATCTTAAAAAAATCATCTTGACTCACAGCATCTGTATTTAAGATTTTTTTAACTAAAAAGGAACTTGCCCTCTCTCAGAAAGACACAGAAAAAGTTAGGAAGACTTTGAAACTTCCTACACAAAACTGTCCTCCCTGTACAGACCACAAACTTCTGCAACTTCCACCACTCACTGCTACCAGAGGACAGTACTGTGACTTACTCAAAATGGATGGAACAACAGAGTTCTTGTGTCATTACAGCAAAACTCTGCAACCCACCACAAAGAGCCTTGGTGTGACTCTTATTCCCAGCCTTATTCTATATGGTTCATAGAAGTTAGCTTTGTTCACAGAGAATTTAAGTAGCRAAACATTCACCATCAACTTAAAAAGTTTTTAAACATGAAGGTGTCCTATTTACTCCGTCTCTGTTTTTGTAAGGATGTTGAGGTATTTTAATTCTTCACATGGAAGACAACAGTAGCTTTCATAATGATACCTCCCAAACTGAATCTCTGGTTATGAAGTTATAGACCATAAGTACAGTTACATGTCATAAACTGTGATTGCATTAAGGGCTGTAATTTTAAGAAGACTGGGAGTGATATCAACACCACCTACTCCAGACTTTGAACACATGCTTCAGAAGCATTTTTTCTTGTACAGTTAAAATCCCCAGCTGCTTCCAGACCAACAGTATGATTTTACCCCAAATAAATTCCTGTGCAGAGTTGAAGTGATACTTGAAARCATCAGGTTTTTTAAAATTTTATGGTTTTTCCTAAGCTTAATGTAGATTTTAGCAAAGCAGAACTTTCCATGGCTACTGTAAACACACAGGGAATCCATTCGTCCATTTGTTTTTCCCATGACACTTTCATCAGAGGGCAGGTCACATCAGTTACACCATGACCTTCCTACTGATGTTATGTTAATGACCACACCAGAAACAAGAAGTTTTCTGAACTGAGTTAAAGATTACTGTGCTGTCAATGTAATAGCTATAATTTGAAGTTACAGTATTGGGAAACATACAAGTAAACTAATACTTAGGCATAAGTTAAGAAAAAGGAAAAAGAGTAGAAACCCCAATGAATCTGGATCTTTCTTTAAGAGGCAGAGAAAAGTGAAGAATTTGTCTGATCTAAAGACTGCCATTTCAAGATAAACACTTAAKTTTGTTTTCTTTTGTTTCGTTTTACATTGGAAGGAGGGCACCGAGAGGGTGATGCATGTGAATTAACTTACCTGCTTTCCTCTCAACTTTGAGAGGCAAGCATTTTCCCTACCACATTCGTCGCCTCTCTCACCACTTCAAGAACTTCACTTATGGGAAGAAAAGGAAAAGGCAGGTTCAAAAGTCACCAACACTCTCAGCAAGAGGAAGGATATCCTGACCAGAGCCACTACTTGTTTYACCTTCCCAGTCAAAGTTACCAAGAGCAGTACCAAACAAGTTTACTGAAGACCACTAAAAACTGGCTAAACCAGAACAAGTGCCAGTATCGGAAGGCCGATTTTCCTTCACTCTCCCTGGTACAGTTAGGTGTAGTTGTGCAGTAACAGTTGCCAATTACAGCATTTCCTGAGAATAAAAGAGTGGGGTTAAGGGAGGGAAGCAAACAGACAATCTGGCCAGGAACAAATAAAAATAAGCTCAAGGTCTCTTATATCAATACGTGTCTAAATTAGAGTTTCCACATGATATCTGAGCTATCTATATTAAGCCTCTCCGGCCAGTCTTCCACTAAATTAAGCTCTTGAGTGGCTTGAAGTTCACACGATTTTTACAGMCTAACTAGGCAGCTATTCTTTCTGCATCTGCTGTATTGAAAGTTTCTTTGTCAGCTACATTTTTCAACCTCAGTTCCAGCTCTCTGATGAAACCTTGTATGTATGAAGTCAAATGACATCAGGAAGCACATTTCATCTCTTTTAGAGAAAAATTATTTCAGAATCAGGTGGGATCAAAGGGAACAGTATCACTGTTGATGAGGAAATAGTTTCAGTATTTAAAAATCTGACAATATGGAAACTACAAGGTGAAATACACTCCTATTGCTTCTAATCCTCGGGTTTTCCCAGTAATTCCTGTACAGCCCCATGATGACTAGTAATGATTTGGAGGCAAGCTGTACTGCTCTAAAAGGCCACATATCCACCTCAGTCTTTAATTTCATATTTGAAACAAGTTGTCACAGAATAATTCCAACTAAAATCCTAATTAGGAAGGCTAGTAAATGTATTATAAATTAGTCCCAATACTTTCAGTTCTGTTAAAGTTATTCTGATTCCTTRCTAGCCTGCAAAGACCGCAAGTTTTAGTACAGACCTACTCTTTGCTTTTATCCAAGCTTCCTTCACACATTTAGAACCAGACTGMTGAGTGAACAAGACCTCCTGACTACAGGGCAGTTTCTAACAGCACCTTTCACATAAGTTTCCTCTGCCTCCAACTTTTCTTCTCAGTATCTGTGTCAATAACATGTTTTGGAACAGTTCACCAGAAAGAAACAAAACTGATTTCCACTGCAGACCATGACATAGCAGTACATACATTAAACAGCAACACCTGTGATACACAAAGGTGGAGTGGGGTGGGGTTTGAGAACAAATAAAAGTCTGTTGAAAAATATTTCTGATTTTAACATGTTCCTTCAAAAAGACCTTCTCTAAAAGGACTGAAAATTGCTCGACCCCTGTGCAAGGCAGGTGTTCTTCCATATTTTAGAGATAAATAAAAAAAGTGAGGACAAATTCTGAGCCACTCTGCGATGAATATAAGCGCCTTACTTGAAGTAGACTTAACGGAAAGAAACAAGAAGAGTGGGTAAGTTAAGTGAACAGGGAGAATACAAACTCTTTTTATTCACTGTACCTTTATGTTCTTTATCAGGGGGTGAAACAGGAATTTRCAAGAGGAAAAAGTAAGCCATACGAAAATGAACAAGAAAAATCTATCAGATGTATTTCACTCAAGAACACTTTAGATTTTTTTAGTCTAATCCCTACAGACAAGGGCTCCTACTAGAATTTAAATGCCCTTCGGTTGCAATGTAATCCTACCTGAACTGGTGTGGACAGAGAAGGAGGAGAGTAAAAAGAGCTAAGAAGAAGGGTATTCTTTCTGCCTGATATGAACTCCATCTCTGTCCAGCTACAATTACGTTCCCATAATTTGCAAAGTCATGTTACAGATGCTAACAACTCTACAAAAATGTCTCATTTCCTTCCCTTTGCTTTCCTACAATAGTCTAAAAACAGCTGTAGCACTGGAATTTTTGAGTGTGTTAAGGATTTTAGGTATTGCAGGTAGTGCCAGTCCAAAGCACTTTTATAAAGTTTTAAAATGTAGAGCTTTTGATTAAGAAATGTCAACTTCCTTCAAGTCAGTCAATCACAGAGCAAGGAACAGCTATTATTGGCATTGTTCCAAAGCTAAAAAGCTCCCAACCATGGAAAGGCCCTTTAAACTATTTTGGCTCTGAGATGAAATGTGTTTTGTAACAAAGAGCATGTGAAAAATAAAGTTAAACTTGATTTCTTGTTTTAACTTGATTAGAAACAGTTGCAAGTGTTTTACAAATTCACTAAACRTACTCATTCTTTTAATAGCCAAGTTGTGGAGTACTGAGTTCAGACACAGCCAAGTTGTGGAGTAGTAAAGAGTTGTTCCTCATTTGATTATGGCATTGAAGATTATTACATTAAAATTAATTGGTAAGTAAACAAATTCACAGTAACAAAGTTGGGAGGGGGTGGGGTGGAATCTAAATAGCTTTCCTACCTTCCAGCCACCAGAACACAAACACGTAACTCTTCAACAGCAATCTAATATTTCAGAGCCATCAAGATTTAAAAAATTATTCTTAAAAAAAAAATTCTATGAAGAAAATAGTTCATACCATTCAAAATTAATGCATTAATTTATAACCATTTTGGTTTTTTCTGTTTTAAAGTTCTGGTTTCAAATTTAAATACAGATAAGAAAAGCAAACTCAAACTGTATCCAGAAAATGAGCTTAATAAAATGACGACATTCCCAGCACAAGTTATCTTGTGTTTCAAAGGAAGCACTCATGTCTACACTCCTTATATTGTAGGAATTTCCATTTTAACAACAGAATGAAGTCCAAGACACCAGTTAGACAGTAAATAGGCTTAAAGTTACCGAAGTGTCTATCAGCATATATGAAGATTAATACATATAGCATATAAATATTAACACATTTCCCACCTCTGATGCTCCAGGATCRGCAATAGGAATCAGTGACAAATGAGCTGTGCTGTGGATATAGCACAATATGCGTATCCCAAATAACAGCAATTTCTTTGCCGTCAAAATCCTGCAAAACTGTGCAAGTAGTTCAGCTTGCATCGATTTTCCTGCTCCCACCACAACACTTGTTTAATAATAATATCATGACTAAAGATACTTGATGCCCAAAGCAGTTTTATCTGTAACCTTAAAAATATTAGCTCTCTCAGATTCCTTGTGTTTTAGTCTCAAAAAAAACCCTTATGGTGGCAGCATTTTAAATAGCATGGCAGTTTACTAGGACTAACTTTAGACCTTGAGGTAGTGAGGGAGAAAGCAGCCACATTAAGCAGGGATCCTTGACCCATTCCAGCCGAGTACACTGTCGATGCCCTACTTTTGCACATCAAAGCTAAGTCTTTCCCCCTGCCCCACCAGAACAAAATCTGCATCTGACAACACAACAGCAGCTCAGCTCAGCATTATTTGAGAAAGGGGGCAGGCAGCGTTATGCAGCGCAATAGCTGAAAAACAGCATTCAACTAAACTGCAGAGTAAGGGAATCCGAAAAGTACTAAAGCAGCATTTGCCATGTTCCCTTCCTTTGTCTGCATTAATTTAAAACATGGCTAGCAATGCCTCTGCACACACACTACATACATACTACAYTCAAAGCCAAGCTCTAAGAGAGACAAACAGTATCAGGGGATTACAGCTCCATAGCAGCCACTGCTGTACCTGGTTTTCAACTCCTTTTGCTCTTGATCATCTGCATAGCATTCTTCCTTTCTTGAGCCTCCTTTTCCCCTCCAGAATTTCACCATTTGGCTAGCAGGCTCCCTTTAAGTGTCACTTCTATTTGCGCTTCCCCCACATGAACAGTTCTTGATGCTGTAAGGTCATTTGAATGCAATTGTAACTTTGGCTCACGCACAAGTTTCCTCGCCCTCTCTTGGCATAGCAGTTACACAAACTACCAAACTGAGTCAAAGAGAAAGGGTTAGACTACTCCCCTCCTCAGTCTGCTGCATTAAAACCTTGATCTTTAGAGTGTTKTTTTTTTTACAATATCTACATTCTTAACCATGTCCAAAATTTTTAGTTTGAGCATGGAGTAGTATAGACAACTGTATGCAAACATCCTCTGGACAGAATAGATGTTAGCAAATCTTTTCCTCTTAAACATCACATAGAAAGCATAAACAGGGAAGTGTATACCATCATGAAAACACTACAAAATGTTCCCAGAGTCTTCACAAAAGTGGTAAGATCTACGTATGGAGCAAAATAAAGCAATACTTTAAAACTGCATACATTTCAAAAGRCTAAGGCTTTCTGCTGCAAGTCTTGAAACACCGATGAGATAACGGAGCTATGAGCATATCGGGCAATCACACAAGTAGTCCCACAAATTAAACCCCATTTTGCTGAAATGATCCTCCAAAGGAAAGCCAGTCATGAACTCTGCCCTCCTCAAAATGGCATTTTTATATAGYGCATGAGCTGTCACCTCAGCAAACTCTGAGTTTTAAGAATCYGGAAATAATTTATCATTCCTCAAGAAAACTATTGAGCAATCTCCTTTCTTMATTTCTCCTCCAAGACAGATCACAACAGTTCTTCTCAGACAGCCTCCTGTCCCCTCACAATCAGGACAAGTTTGCAATTGCAGTCACCTCTTCTCCCAGTAGCAATTCTCTTTGTGGAYTGATTCAACTCTCAGTGTCAAAACAAAGGATGTGTAAAAATTGTCTTCCAAGGGTAAGTTTGCGCTAATGACAAACTTTTGAATCTTTGTAGATATGAAATACAACTGTCTCACTGCAAAACCTCTCCAAAACCAGATAGTCCTTCAGACAAAATAAAGGATAATGCAATTTTAAACATTTCTCATCTGATCTTGCTTATTAGAAGTTACCTTCCCACTCATGTCTAACTATCTAGATTTTTAAAAAATTCAATTGTAATTATTCAAAAGGCTCACACCTACATCAATGGTTATTTAGAGTGCTTCCTACTGCATCAAGCTTCTGGATGCTGACAACCCAAATCTGATCAAAAAAAGATTCCTCATTTTGGACTGACTTCTTACTATATRAATCCTTTACACTCGTGCATGTTTTCAGATTGATTTGCATTCAATCATCCCATTATTCTTCACTTCAAGACTGAGCRTAACTGTATGCTTGGATAATGTCCAGCCTTTAAGACACATAAACYGCCATTTACTTTATCAGTGGAGCTGCAGATATTCCCAGTGCCTTTTCACACCGCTGTTTTCCTGCTTCACAACAGTCCTGACTCATGCAGTTTCAACATATTAAAGTGCAAGAACTGTTATGAGTATCAGGCTGTGATTACAGAAGACTGAAATTCACCATATGGTGAATGGTGGATTTGATGAGGTGATTTACATTTGCAAATATAATTCTATTCCCATGTGCACTTCTATACTTCATCTTAAGCTTGAACACAAAGAGCTGCAATAGGAGAAATTAAATTTGAGCCTGATAGTGAAGTAACAAGATTTAAAGTAATAACAAATGAAAATATTTCACATAGAACTCTTCACTGAGAAAAATATTGTACCTGTCCTATTTCAAAGAAGACATCTKCCCATCCTGAAGTTATTTATACCACTTAGTTCCACTGTTAGGGAGATAAATTTTTTCCAGTACCACAGAACTTCAAAAGGCAGAGATACAGAAAAGTAATTTTTAAAAGTTTCCCTTTCTTCCCCAAGAGTGAAAAAAAGAAAAAGAGAAGGAAAGAAATACAGCAGTAGGCCTTCAGCAATCAGTATCTATTCAAGAAAATCCAGAACTAACAATCGCAGCAATATGCAAGTACAGCACTTTAGTGGTCAGGGAATGAAATAAAATACTCTCTTAAAGGCTGAAATTTCAGAGAAAAACATTTCTTTTCACCAACATGCAGAACTAAGAAGAAAGATTTCCTGTTCATACCCTTTGTGTACAAGCTGGGATTTTCACAGATGTTTCCCTGAAATCACAGCAGTTAAAGTATCTTGTGAAAAATCCATTTTTGTTTTCATTCATTTTTCAGTTACAAAATTTACTTTTTCTGAGAATTAAGAATTTTTCAACCAACATTTTTYTTTCAGATTTCCCAATGAGTCCATGTAATTACCATCTTCCATCTGTCTTGCCCACGCATCTTCAGYAGCAGGAAGATTTGCTGACACTATAATCAAGAATGAAACTGACAGTAAGATTATTTATCCTTTGCCAGACTGTGTCACTGTTAAATATTCAGTGAGATAAATTAGGAATTAACTCTACAGCTGACTGGCTACTAAACCTTGTATAGATTTGCTTGGGTTTATTATTTGGCAAAGTTTATTCTGAAACACAAGTCATTGCTTTGTACGCAACTGTGGATGTGAATTGCCAGATCAGTGCACCTCAGACCTTCAAGGCTTTCTACTCTAATCCAATTTAAGTAATTGATTTGTTGTTAAATAAAGAAGTCATCAACTATTCATCTGACTTTCACAGGGCAAAATTAGTTTCTGTCAAGACACTCTTTTGAGCGGTACCTGGGTAAACTGTTACTGAATGATCACCCCCCCCCTTTTTTTTTTAATTTACAAAAACAAAAGGCGTGTATAAATCCCAAAGCACATTTTACTCAGGATACTTGCAGTACATGCAGTGAGATTAAATTCTCACAGAAGTGCAATCAGCTCTGCTCCTGAAGGATGGGAAGACAAAAAGATAACAACAAAAGGAAGAACAGCAAATGACAGATTTGGACACCTGAGGGTTACCGCAGATTTTGCAAAATTTAAACATAGGACTTCTATAAGCAACAAGCAAACAGTTATTTGGTGCTATTTACTCACAGATTTTTATGAAGAAGAGTCACCTTGCTGATACTCTAAGAATTCCAAAGCCTCAAGGCATTAACTAGATGTCTCCTGCATATCCATGAAACATTATGCCACCACAGTAGGAACAATCCAGTACTGCAAGACCTACATCATCCATCTACTCACACTGCATATCCTCAAAACTGTCTGCTTCATGGTGGTACTGCAGAGGTATTTGAAGTAACTCAAGTCTACAGTCTGGCACATCTATTCTTTGATAGTCCATTTGCTATGGAAAAAAACCCCAAACAAAAAAAATGACCCTCATAATAAGCCTACATGCAATGCACAAAATTTCTTGATTTCCTTTACTTGCAACTTATTTCAACTCATTTCTAAACTATTTTATTTGATAAGTTTGTAATATAACTTTCATTACCATCTTAGCTTGATGGTGAGGAAGGAAAAGGTCAGTGTCTTTTTAAAAATAATCTAAAGAGAGGTTGGAAGAAGGGAGTAGCTTGTCTGTGCTATTAACTAGTGTTGTTTTACTAATGTAAGGTAACAAAAGTTTGTCTTTTGTAGTAACTGCTATTAGGCATGGTGGGTGTAAAGACACAAACTGAAGTGATGGGCCAAGAAAGTTTACAGAGAAAACTGTGGATCATTTTTCCAGCGAAGAATATCTCCTACATCGCCCTTTCACACCCACACAAGCAAATATGCKTTCAATCCAGAATCCTTCCCCTGCAGCTTCTCTGAAAACACTGTATGTAGGCAGGATAAATTATTATTCAGAACTAGAACATTTGGAATGTGTCTCAGCTCTTCAGATACCCAGGCACAGTCAGCAAACAGCAGATTATTCTCTGAACAAATGGGCAGAGTAGTAGACTGTCTTAATATTAAAAGCATAAAATAAGTTACGTGGCTACTATAGGAAAGTTATAAGCCACAATACAAAGTTTAGAATTAATTTAGAAATATTTTAAGATCTTGCAAAAATAGGATTGAGCATTGTAACACAGGAACTGTTTCCACTTTCCTCCTCACCTAATGCACGTTTGTGGTCTAGTATTAAAAAAAAAGTTAAAAGCAATTCAACCTCAGAAATAAGAATAAAATAAAAGCAGCTTGTTCCCCAAATAGTCCTTTTCTGCCCTGGCAATCCTACAACACAAAAAGAACCCAAAAACCAAAACAACCACCACCCCTCCAAACACACACACTGAAGAAAAACACCCAGGCCTTTTATCAATCTGCATAATATAGACAGAAAAAACCCTGAGGCCAGAAGTAGAAAGCAACAAATTACAAAACATCACTCCATGCCTCCATTGTGTATGGTATCCCTACGGCAGTACCCATCACACCTCCAYCAACAAGTTACACAAAAAGGTCACACAGCTGAATTCACCTGTTCCAGACACCAGCAGGAAGTTTTACTGAGGATTAAAACAAACCAAACAAAGAAACCCTGAAGTCTCCTCCCCACCTCTGTCCTCTTTCTCTACAGTGTGCTCACTACACACATTACCACACTACACAAGACACTAGTAGCTGCAAGTTTATCTCCACATAACGCCCCAAGTAAACAAGTGGTTTCCAGTCTGAATCAACCACTGTGGCTCATTCTTTGCATTTAAAGATGGAAAGAACAAGTTCTTCCTTACTCTGGAGTGTGCAAGTTTTCTTCCTTTGAATTACATCAAACAATTCATGCTTAGGTTTTACAACATACACCAGCATGAACAAAGCAGTAAGTTKACATTTAAAAGGAACCTTACCATTCAGTATTAATGTGAAAGGACAGATGTAGAAGACAAGCAATGATGCTTATTCAGTGTATCTGAATGAAAATGGCTCTTAAGATGAAAGAAGGAAACTTTAATGATTATTTATTAGAGAATTCAGCATATGTTTGATAGACTTACAGGCGCCCATGCCAGGGGAACAGTGATCAGAGCCAGGTACAGCCAGCCTGTGGTACCAGGCAGCAGCTGCAGAAGGCTGCATCAGGCATTCGGTACATCTGCCTCTATCCACAYGGGAGCCTGCTGCTCCAGATGGCAAACAGGTACTAAGGACTGTATGGCTTGCTTCTGAAACCAGTTTGAAGACAGACAGGCAGACAGCACAAACTGAATAGATTGTCGGCTCATTTTAAGTAAGAATTGGCTTGGTGTCATCCTGATTATGCTAAAAGCCCCCAAAACAGTGTCAGGAGGTTGCCAGTAGAAAAGCAGACAGAGTAGACGTGCTATCCCTCCCTCAGGCCCAAATTCCCTCTGCCTCCAAATCTGTTATTAAATACTGCTTGTAACTATTAAAAGCAAAACATTTCAGAACAGACATCAGATTAAAAGCAAAGATAAGTATTCGATATTTATGCTTTCACCCGTAATTCCATGAAAAATTAAGATAAGCGTGCTTTTGGGGGCAGATAACTTACACGAGCACTCAGTTGCTACATGTATTTTAACATCACTGCAGACAATTCCAACAAGCTCCTGTATGCCTCTGAGCAGCATAACCCTTTGTTCAGCTTGCATCTGCGAATTCAAAACACTAAACTGATCTATTCATTTTTCAAACGTCACCACCTAACCATCAGGACTGTGAGATTATGTAGCAGTCAAGTCAAYCAAGGGTCCAATTCTGCCCTCAGTTACACTCTAGTAATTCCAGTCAGCACAGCTGTGCTACTTTGGATTTACACAACAGTAACAGTACAATACAAYAGAATATAAAACTGGAAGCTACAAACTAAAAGACAATTTAAATTAACATTTTGGCTAACTGCTTAAATTTAAACTTTCGGTTGGCTGGGACTCGTAAACACAAAGCCCTCACCAAGAAAAGTAGCCCTATCAGTGAGGCAAGCTAAGCTAAATTACTTATACTCCAACAATCCCATCTAGCCACGCATACCCACAGAACATCTAACCTCTCCATTTGACAGCCCAGTGTTCTATTCAGATATGGCACCATTTAATTATGAATTGGATTGCTAAAAGAGAATAGGACAGTTAACTTACTGCTGTTTAATGAGCATGCTTTTGTTAGTTGGGAATACATTCACTGTACTCATTAAATCAGAAGGCACTGGAGTTCTGAATACATCATTAAAAGGATCCAGGAATGCTGCTGCTTTGTTCAGCATGACTACATGCTCTGCTTGACAGTTGGAAAATGAGCAAGAAATGTAAGCCCCTTCCTGTTGGGCCAGCAGATCTAATTTTAAACTAGGAGGAGGGAGAGAGAGTGGGAAATCTGCTTCTTCAGAGCTTCACTCATCTAGAACACAAGTAAGTTTCTCTTTTTATTGCTGACTTGAAGCAATAACATGCTCAGTACTGTACGATATCAACAAAAAGAAGTGTCAAGCTTGGGGGAGGGGGGGATATTAATTAAAAAAAAAAATAATCACAGCCCATCTTTAATACACCCAAGGAGCAGGAGTGTGCATTAATCTACCAACCTGTCAATTAGCGAAATGAACCTTCATAAAACAAATACACACATGCCCCTAACATGGCAGTTTCCACACTATTTACAATATATTGATTAACTGAAGAGGGAGTGAAATTGGCTAGTAGGCTCCTGTACATTCTCACAGGAGAGATTTAGAACATATGTTCAGTGAGAAGATGAGCTTTTCATCTGTCAAGAGTTGATCCATCTACCCACAAAGATACACACCCACATGACAATCTGCACACCTAAAGCATTCTAGAGTTACAGAGAAACTAAAATGTAACTGGCAACTCTTTAGCCTGAACCCATTGCATGGAAGTGTTTTCTGCCAAAAGAGGTACGTGAACCAGCATCACTGATGGCATCACTGGAGTTGCAGGGAATCCTGGAAGATTTAATAAGCACAACTGCTTCCCCTAGCACATCCTCGGGAGGGGAAAATGCATTTCTGAAACATGTTTATAACAAATCCTGTTCTCTCCTCCCACGTCACGCACAGAAAATTGGACAGGTTGCTAAAGTTCAGAATTGGGGAAGGGGACAGAACTCACCGGGGCTTAATACTCTCAGTGCAAGACTCAACCACTTTAATCCAAGCAATTATTTTCCAGTCAGAAGGTTGTTGATACTGTACGAAGCTATATAAATACTGGATTCTAGTCAAACAAGGACTGCCACCTATCAAGGAAAGTACAATATCACAAGCACATTTACCACTGTCTCCTCCCATCATGCAGACATGACAGTTCATCGCTTACCTGGGAAAAACATGTTCTAACCAGTCATGCTAGCACATTAGGACTTCGCTTGCTCCAAGCCTTCAGAGCACGCCCCTGGAGCTCATAAAGAGCCTGATTTTCTCAGTTTTGCCAACATAATAATCTTCAGGAAAAAATCCTTCTGATTAAGCAGTCAGGCTTAATGCAACACGCCCTGACTAATCCTCTTAAATTTTCTCTGGGTCCTGCACTGTAATCTCAGTAACACAGGATGCACTGTTCTTTTCATAGGAGCTACATGACTGTGTGGACTGTCACAATCTTATTCAAATAGCAATTGATTCCTCACTGCTATCAATCTGAGCAATCAACACCCAGGCTTCAGCGCACAGACCAGCTTACTTCGGGTACAATCATACAGCAGTACTCTCAAATGACTGGGTATAAGCTGTAAAACAGCACTYATCCACATGAACCACCAAAGACTTCTGGGGTCATATCCCATGGCTCTCCACACTGCAGTAAGTAGAGGCAGTCAGTTCCTTTACACTGTATGGTGGGAACAGCCTGAAGAACTATGTGGGTCTCCAATGGTTTAAAATACCACCATTACTAGAAAGTAGAAAGGTTAACAGTTTGAGGATGGGGAGATCAAAAGAGGGAATAGCATTCAGACTAGATCTAGAGATGTATCTCTTGCCAGAAATATCCACCTACTAGTGGATCCTAGCACTTGACTAAAATCCCAGTTCACTGACTTAAAAAGAAAAAAAACCCTTTAGGTCACCAACATTGTTTTTTTGGTGTCAGAWAAAACAATGACAGAGAATGAGTATTCAGATTTTCTGATCAATTGTATGGTCTGTACCTGTAACATCCACACAGAAAATGCATGGGAAAGGCATGAGAGTCCCAACRAGAATTGCATGTTAGATTATTTATTTTGGGTACTGTTCTCTTTAATCACACTAAAAAGCTCTGTATGAGAGAGCTATCTGATTACAATTAGGAAGCTGAGAGATGGACATATAAAAATAAAAACTTATCATGTGTTGCATTTTCTTCCCTTTGCGCTTAATACAGGGCAACTCATGCAGCATCTCAGCTGGCTTGGCTCAAAAAAACACCACACACTTTAATGACAGAAAGGAAAAGATGATGCACAGGGAATTGTTTAAACATTCGTTTTTCTGCTTAGCAACCACACACTTACATGGTTAAAAAACCCATAACACAAGAAATACAGAGACATAATTGTTACCCATTATAAAYAGTTCACATTCTTCAGCTCTTCATGTACCTTTGGTTTGCCATTTAGTCAGTCTTGCATCTTCCTGAAGATACCTCCCTTTTGAATTTTGTAAAACAGAGTATATCAGAAGTCCACAGAATACTAAGCAGCTTGTGATTTATATTTCGAGGATATTTAAACCGGTTAACTGACTTCCAGAAGGGACACAAATTACACATTCAAAACAAGACATACATAATCTTTCCTACTATGACAAAAAGAAAGAAAAACCATGCTTTTCTCTGTGCTATATGCTATATCACCGTAATGCAATAAGCAGTAGTTCTGTTCACAGATTTTAATCACCACATTATCAATACCTCTTTGCTCTGTGTGTATTACATCTCATCTTAAGTTTCATCACATATATTCAAAATCTTTGCAGGAACAGCTTTACATTATATACATACACAAAAAGTAATACAAGGGCCCTGTCTAAATAGCAGTGTCAAAGAAAATAGAAAACAAGTACATGAATGGCAGAACACGTGCACCTACAGACTTGAGTCCTGGCTAGCCCGCCAAGCCCTACTTTCTAAACAAAGCACTTGCATTTATTCTCRCATGATCACTTTTTTCATTCTTCTGTTTCAAATACTTCAAACTGGTTTTTGATACATGCAAGTTAACATAAAATATCTTGCCCAGTTGCATGGGGAAAAAATAAAAATAAAAAAATCTGTTTGTTGCACAGAAAAACAATTTGTCAGACGTTTCTTTTTCCATGTACTCCACCGCACCATATGTGGGGGCTGGAAGAGAGCCTAACAACATCTGCCACAGACTTTAAAACCCCTAATAATAGCACAGCTGGTGTCCCCAGCCTAATGATCTCAGCACAGGCTCATGTGACCACTCCTGACTCTGGCCCCCAACCCAGGCAAAGCGCAGAAACACTCAAGGGTTGGACAGGTTCRTTCATTCTCAACTCGATTTGCATTTCACAAAAGAACCAATGCAGAAAGCAAGCTGAAATGCTTACATTTCAAACAGTTCAACAGTCATTGCTTCCACAGGATTTCCCCATGCTCCTTTCATTAATTTAGCAGAGCACTCCCTATTCCATAAAATGAAGCTACTCAAGAAAATAACTGCAAGTCTCAGTGATCTAGGGTTAGAAACATAAAATGCTTTAACTTAACTGTATTACAGAGGTGGTGTTTCCCACCCTCCCCCCTCCCCTAAACTCATGGACTATCTTGCATTCCTGTCCATTTAGTTTACTTACAAATACATATTTCTACCCAGTTTCTTTTAAACATGTTCAAAAGCTGGTTTATAGAGGAGAAAAAACCTTTATTTCAACCAGAAAAAAAAAAGAAGGCAGAAGAGCAAGGAATTCAGGAAATGGAACTATGTTCTAGCTCACACAGAGTCAGCGTTGGGCATTAACAGGTATTTATCACACAGATGTTTCAGAGAAACGTCTGCCATTTCTCGTGCCCAAAGGATGTGGCGAGAAAGTAGGACGGRCTCTGTGAAGGTGGGAACAAACAAAGACGTTTGGGTGGGGGTGAGGAGCCTGGGACTTTCATTACACTTCAGTCCACCCTCTGTCCTCTTTACTCTTTCGTCTACACAAAAATGTAGGTAGCTTCCAGCAGTCACCAGGCATGAGTTCAATTTATTATTTAATATAATGTGTGCAGGTGCACCCGTGAAAGACTAGACCTGACCCGATAACTGACAGTCTCTAGCACAGACGGGAGAGGCAAGCATTCCACAGACAAGTTTAGTCACTGGCAAAGCACGAAGGGGTGGCTACTTTAGCAAATTACTGTATCCACAGTAACAGAAGACTGAATACTGAGCTCCAAATTCCAAGAACAACCCATTTAATCAGTCTACTATAAAACACCAATATGTGACACTAACATCCTCATCAAAGAATGTTTTCATTCTCATTTCCCACGAGGGAGAGAAGGGACAAAACCCCAAAAGCAGACGAAGGCAACACTTTATAAATTCCCACACTGCCCAACAATGTTGGCCCACTTTAAAATAAGAGCCATTTAGCAGATAATCTTTCTTAATTTGAACCACATCACTGAACAACAAAGGGAAAAAGAAGAGAAAATACAGAGCAAGTTACTTTTTAGTTTTTATACAAAAGCACTGAAGTCTGAGAAAGGCTAATACACGAGATCAGCCCAGTTACAGTAATCAATTTGGCTGTGACAAACATACTTACAGTCATGCATCAGTTATATGCCTTACTCCTCTGCTAGCCCTTTATCTGATCCGTAACTGCTCTTCTCTCAGAGCTGTAAGATCAAGATACATTTTAGGTAGCATTTTTCCCTCAAGTCTCACAATTAGGCTATTAAACTACAGACATGCTCTTGTTTCTGACTTCACTATGAAAAAAGCGTATTTTAAGAAACTAGGCAAACTGTCCCACCATTTCAACCAAAATCTAAACATCAGCAAGAACTAGCTCAAAGGAGAAACAAAAACCTGCAGCAGAAGACCATCTATAGAAAGAAAAGATACAGCCTCAATCAACATCAGTTTGATCATGAATTCTTAATACCAAAAATTGTACAACACAACTGCCTACAGAAAGAAGGCTGTATGTTTCACACTGTAGACTTCTGACGATGCAAATAAAGCAAACCCGCTTCATTCCCACCTTAAACTGCAACTGGGGAGCTAACTATGCAATGGCAGCAACAGCTGTGTCACAAGTGTTGACTGTAGCTGTGGCAAAGATCTGGGCTGGCACCAATAATGAATTACACTGCTTTATAAAAATAAATTTGACATCAGACACATTAAAGCAGTCTTCTGTTGCTGTGCTGTTGCTTGTGTAACAGATACAGTAACTACAAATAAGACACATGATGCCCTTCAACTTGGCAGAAAAGACTGCTGTTCACAAAAAAAGCATAACCTCTCAAAGGCACAAACAATTTGCAGAACTACCAAAGTTCCCCTGCATGTCAGCTCACAACTGCTGGCTCAGAGGGGCACATAACTACTGTTGTCTCCAGATTTTGTTTCCTCACTTGCCACAGGCCCAGACTCCTTTTCCCCTTCTCTCTGGTACCACATGCTGTAGCTCCAAGTCCCATGTGACAGATAGAGACAAGGAGTCCTTCTAAGTGGGTTAGTACTTCCACACTTCAAAGAGACAGACCCGAGCCATCTACACTGCAGTCACCCTGCAGTTGCACTACTTCATTCAATACAACAATACCTGCATACAATTTACAAGTTCTCAGCCTTACTCTACTCACAAGATCAAGCTATTGATCCGGAAAAAGCCAGGAATTTTAACCTGCATGCTTTCTAGCCCATCTGCATGCTATATCCCTCCTCTCAGTGATTTGTAATTTATGCAGAAAACAGTTTTCCCYTCCTGAGTATTTCAAAATGTACCTTATTAAGCAGCTCTCCTGACAGAACTTGTATTTTGCTATTCAGGAAACTACAGGCTGGGGTGTAAGACAAATGTGTATGTTACATGACAAAGACAGACACAATGCAAACATTGTATAACTGCAAAGTACAGTCATTGGCAGACACAGTTACCACAACCTGTAATAATTCCTGCTTGGCTCAATTCCCATCTTTCTGGAAATATGTCTCTGACAGTACTGCTGCAACAGTCTGCAGAAGATTGGGGGGGTGTGCGGGAGCTGTTTTAACATTATAAACTAATCACAAAGCACATAATTAACATCAGACCGCAGACATACGTAGCCACAGAGTAAGCCTAGGGGCCTTCCAAACCACAATTAAGCTTGGTTAACAAGACAGTCCTCTACCTTATAGAGCCTTAATATTCAGAGTTACAGTTTGATTCACACCAGCTGAGCACTTTTATGAAGAGGTGATAGGCTCTAGTGAAAGTCATTTGGCTAAACTTAGCTCAAAGAGTAACAAACCCTAGAAGCACACACCATRGAATGATCAGCTATTTCACGATGTCTGAATCTTGGGCCAGTTGATACCCGCCTGTCTTGAATAAATATCACAGCAATAGTTAACAGAAGTGGATAGCACACTCATATTATTGCAACTTTGTACTGATTTTTGAGTTGGGCATGCTCTGTAGACAAGAGGCAAAACTTGACAAAACACCCAAGACAGCCTCACTATGCTCAGTTGCATTTACCAGCACTGAGCTGAGACAGATTAACAGACTAAGTTGGCCCTCGTGTTTACACCATCTCCCAAGCAAACTCCCCCATTTGCAAACCCACCCTTCTAGGTGCAAATGGGAACCGGTCCAAAGATAGTGTCAGCGTTGCCAAGAAATACATCTGCTCCTTTTTGTGCCTTCTTCTCATTTAAGCTGCACACGTACCTTACCACAAAGTATTATACCTCAGGGCACAATGAAGAAGTGGAAGCATCAGCGYGTAAGTATTACAAGAGCCATTTGTAAGTGCAGAAGATGGAGTTGTTTCATGCTCTCATTTGCTTTGTGGTCATTTAGAAGTACCTAACTACAAAAGCTCCATACAGAGTAAAACAAACACACTGGGCAGAGCTCACATCAGCAGGGATCTCTTAACCTGAAGGTCATATTCTCAGCACTGCAAATGTGGAAGCAGCTGCTGACATTTTGACATGGTCCATGTATTGCAGCACACAAGATCCAAGAGACTGTAATGCAGAGACACATTTGAGGTRTCAAGGATTCCAGATTTTTCCATCTCCACAGCTGAGGTACTGTATATACTAACTATATTCAGTCAGGTGCACTACTGTATCCAACAATAGTAATTTGTGCATTTTTTATTTTTTTTTTTTAAATTAAAAAGCAGAGAAGCCCAGAGGTCAATATAGGCTCCCAAGACAAAATACTAGCCATTYTGGATGAAACATCATGTCTTGTAATGTAATGGGTCCTTCCAAATTTTACTCCCCTTCCCCCAAAAYACACCCACCCTATCACTATATTCCTTTCTCCTTCTCCACCTTTTTCACTTCAGGCACACTAAGGGTGATCTTCACACAAAAAGCAGTAACTATCAACCTGTTTAACCATTGTGATTCAAGTCTGGTTTTGCTGTTCTAGAGTGTAAATGGTAAACTATGTTGAAGCTAGACTCATTTTGTTGGTTCCTGCAATTATTCCCAAAAGAGCAAAGATAACCCTCAAGACAAAARAAACCCTCAACCAACCAACCTCTTTAAAATCAGTAATCCACAATCTCATGATCTGGACTTTACTCAAGGAACCATTCCTGAGTTACAGGGCCATATTCTGCTTCTCATAATTGATAGGCGTTTACATCTGCAAATATCAATTTCCAGCTCCTATTAAAATCTATTCTCCAAGAGGTTAGTGAGTCCACTTGTTCAGAAATGCCTTTTTCCAGATCAGTTTTAACAGGCACTTTATGAAGTTTTTGTTAGACACAGGATACAGTTAGGTAGCATAACTTCTTTTGGCTACCACAGCCATCTCTGGGGTTTATTRTAAAATCTGGCATACTGCATAAGTTTTCCTAGACAACAACTTCCCAGTACTTTTGTGAAAAGATATTTAGAAATTTAGAAAATAATTATTTCAATTTTTTTTTAAGAGCTAAATCTTAAAAAGGAACTTAACTTGCATTTTATCAATTCCATTTAACCTTGTTTGTTAATTTCTCCCTTTCAAATGCCTCTGTGCAACTAGTTGCTACCAAGAACTTTACAAACCATTAACTGACTCCCTGTAAAAAAAGGAGATTGCCCATTTCTCTCTTTGAGCTCTTAACTGAGGAGATAAAGGAAAATCTGTTATACTTGACATACAAAACAAAGCCAGAGAAACAGTATGGTTAAAAAAAAGAAAAAAGAAAAAACAAGAAAACAAGAGCAGGGAGAAAAAGTAGAGATTAGCCAAAATGTCAGAATTCATAAAAGATGCTTGCAGATGTCTTTAAGAACATCCAATGCCTTAATATTCTGAGATCCCAAGAGTTCAAAATCCTTTAACTTATCCAGTGCTAACTGACAATACCATTGAACAACGCAGTGTCCAAAACAGTCCCTCCCAAAGTCTATTCTTTAGCTTAATGCATACTCAATTCCAAGTTGCCACACAGCTGCACTATAGGTTTTCTGTCACAAAACAAACAATAGTTTCCAGTTAGAATCAGAGCAATCAAAACCACCCATTCCCATTCAGAAGAGAAATTAATTACCTGTTGTAGGATTCAAATCACCRCCAGACCAGGCTGAAGCCCTGTAATTTCATGCCTTCCCGATTCTGAAATAAGTATTCTATAGCTGTTCAGTCTAAGAGTTTGCTAAATCAAAAAAAAAAAAAAAAACAAAACCTTTTATTGCCCACATTATAACGACTGCTTGCTTATCTTATCTTTTGCAGAGAAAGGTCTGAGGAACAAACAGGAGAACACAGTATTACATCTGCTATAACRAGTTATGTTATAAGCTGATCATTTTCCTGACTATGCAGCCCCTCCTATTTCCTCTTACTCATTTCTCCTGCTACAATGTTATATCATGTCTTTATCTTCAAGTTATCCCCGCTGGTCATAGGATCAAAACAATAGGCTTGCTGCTAGGTGCATTTAGGAATTTCCTCTCAGCCTTCTTGATGAGGTAATTAGTGCTAATTTACCATCTCAGAAACCGAAATAGGACAGGGTATTCAATCTTCCCCATGCAATWCTGCTAACCAAGATTACTAAAGTGATGTTTGCTGCTTTTATTAAAAACCAACCAAACAAAAAACCCCACACAACTAGCGAATGATACAATTTCAATAACATTAACTCTCATTTTTAAAGAGAGCCATATAACTTAATGCACACATGTTAAATACAAGGTGTGGTGTTATACACCTAAAGCAAACTAGACACTAATTGGCTTTGCCTGCACACTCCTGCCTTGTCTTTGTGCCATCTCTAGCGTTCATCTAACTCACTCCCTGAGAAACACAAACTGGCAAAAAAATAAACCCAAAGAAATTAAAATAATTTTTCAAAACATGTTTTTCCAATTTGCCTCCCTGGCTTATTTCCCCATTGGGTAACAGTCAGCATGAAAGATCTGTGGACAAAGCAGTACAACACATAGCTGGTGACAAGGTAGGACTATTCCCACCTTGGAGATGGTAGTAAACCATGAGATGAGGCTAATCTGGCTGCAAAAGCACAGCCCTCAGGCACATGCTTTCCCAGTCATCTCTAGCTAATATTAGTGTAGGCTGTCCTGAAAGCACACCTTCACCCTACTGCAAACCTACCCTGAAGCCATATATTCCCATCACTCCTTTTTCCTGGTGCTTGTACCACTCCATCTCAACGTGATCAGGAACGCAAGCTGGTTAAAAGGCTAAGCCAAGTGGATGGGGAGGGAGGATAGAACACACAGAGGGTGGTATAAAGTAGTTTTCAGCTAGATCAGCTCTCTGAGCTGGGCCACAGCATGCCCATACAAGAAGCAGTGCATGAGGGAGGGGTGAAGATGGGGAAGGAAGATTGCCCTCTTCTGCAGCTTCAGTTACTTGCCAGAAAACCACATTTTTAAGACTCAAACCACTAAATCAAGGCACTCTGTTGGCTTTACTTGTYGCCCAGTTTTAGGCAGTCAATTTTTATCTGCAACTTTGAGGATATTCAAATATTCATTGTCATGAGAACAGCAATCCCTGGTGGGACTCAAATCATCAATATTTCCACCAACTGCTGCGTGTGCTTACCCATGGCACCACAGGACTGAGGGAAACCACTAGGTGAGTGCCCAGAGCCAGAATTTACAGAACGTACACAAGCATTAACCCAAGGCTTGACAACAAAGGCCTCTTCTGGAGATACAAAGAGATGAGGTTTCAGTTTCAATTTAGCCAGGTCAATTCAATAGTCATATGAAACTGAAGCTGAGAAACTGACCYGCAACTGAAGAGCCAAGAGCCATTTTTGTTCTTGTTGAATTCATACCTGCTGGAAGAGCAGCTGTGCTAGATCTACAAATCCAAGGAGTAATCTATTTAGTCAGTTGGTAGAAAGGAAGAAAGGTCATCTTTAATCCCAAGATTTTTTTTAAAGGAAAATAATTAAATATGATGAACAATAAGGACCATTTACAAGTACAGTTTTGTCCACCTGAATTGCAACTTCTGTCTAAATACCAACTGACAAGTCATGTGATTTTTTTTAAAGGAATCACCAGTTTTATATTTGTAAATATGTGAAATTTATTCCAGATCTTAATTCTTACCATAAATATTCATATTGATCAACATACGCCATTCATACCACATTTGGATCCAAAAAACACATTTAAGGCCCCATTTCACAGAATCATAGAGTGGTTTAGGTTGGAAGGGTCCTTTAAAGATCAACTAGTCCAMCCCCCTGCCATGGGCAGGGACATCTTTCATTAGATCAGGTTGCTCAAAGCCCTGTCCAACCTGACCTTGAACACTGCCAATGATGGTGCATCCACAACTCCTATGTGCATATCATTTAAGGTCATATCATTAAGATGGCAGACATTTCCTGCCATCAGGTATCATCCACAACGATTTGGGAACAGGAATAATATATAAAATATCCCTCAATTAATGAAATAAGATCATAATAAAATCATGAATGCTGAATTTAAGAAATCCACTCTGCTTTCAGGAGATATATTCAGCATCCATACCCAAAGTGCAGTGGCATCAATCTGCCTGCTCCACCAGGGCTGAGAAGCTTTTCATTAAGAGTTAGGTATCTACCATGAACTGTTAATGCTATGTTTACTCTCTTCAAACTACACTTGGTTATGACCTTTGCCTTTACATAAAAACATCCCTAGCTTTAATACATCACTCATTCCACAAAAGCAATTATCTAAATTTCATTTTTTTAAAAAAGACAGCAATACCCCCATGAATAAAACAAAAAAGATTCCCATCCAGACATTTCAAGTCAAAAACCTTATTTCCCTCCTCTCTCTCCTCCTATGCAGTATAACAGTACAGTGGGACATTAATAACAAAACTTTCCACTTTTCTTCCTTTATGTCAACATACAGCAGGTATCCTCTGAAAGTCAACAAATAGTACAAAATGGGTGCAGCATTTACTTTTGGACAGAGGAGGTTATTAAGTCAGGCTCAAAAAGCTCTGAGACTGACTTACCTAGAACAGTCATCAGTGAGCAAAGTGAGATAGATGGTGCTGTGTCTTGGATCTGCTGTGCTCCCAGCCTGTGAAAATCGCAGACTCCCACTTTGAATACTGACCTTTTTCATAGCAATACACCATGGTTAGCTTAACAGTCCATCAGTTTTACTGATGGCAAAAAGAACATAGAAATTTCACTAAAATCACTATTGTAATAGTAGCACCATCTTATCCTGAACAATCTGGCTGCCAGACRTGTATTTAAATCTTCTTTAAAATGCACTCAAATCACTTGAGCAAATCRTACACTCTTCAAAGAAAGGAGAGTCTTCTGGCCCACTTGGAGTTTTTCTGTTGTAGGAGAATTAGTAATGTACACTATCAACCTTAGCACTGTAAATAAAAAAGTGCACTCATGTCTACTGAGAAGGCTGCCTCGTTCAAATCCTCTACCCYGTCAGGTCCTGAACAGCTAATACCACAAAGAGTGTACCAATCCACTGATCCTAAGAGACTGACAGGCTTATAACAAAGATTCACAGGAACCATATTTAATTCTAGTACTGGCACCAATTCCTGAATTACCTCAGTAAATTTTGCAAAGTACGAGAAGACTGATTTTTGTGAGTCATGAGTGCTTAAACAAACCCAGTTCATTACAAGTTTACGTTGAATGTTTTGTAGCTTTTGCAATGTAAAAGGGAAAAGTATTTAAGAAAGTTGCTTTTGCCTGAGGTACAACAGTTCCTAAATGAAATCTCATTTAGTAGATAAAAGCAGGACAAGTGACTGTCACGGAAAACTCAATGTTCTCTACAGAAAAATTATAGCATAACATACATCCAATAGCATGACATTAGAGACCACTTGGGACTTTGGGACAAGATTGTATTCTGCCAGGTAAGTGCGGTATCTAACTTTYCTCAGTCTTTTCACTCTAACAGCGTTGGACGTCTTGCAAAATAATTTTTGAGAAAGCCATTATGGAATAAAATTCTAGGGAACAAATACAAGAGTAATCAAAGGTTATAAACATTTCAGACAATCAGAAGCAGCACTTTCAGTTCAGATTGCTTTATATTGGAAATTTATGGCTCTCAGGTCAGCCACAAGTCCCTGGGTCAAATCACGCTTCCCTACCACCCGATAAGATTACATAGCCCTCAGGAAACACAGCCATCAAGGACTGATCTTGCTATGACCTTCACCATTGCAGGTTTGCAGAATTCATTACAGGACCAAAGCCTCTAAGAAGGTAATGTTTTTGGTAAACACTGATCTCCACCCCCTCCATAAATTCCTGGAGGTGATCATTACTGTAGTATTATCACAAGAAAACAGAAGTCTACCATTCCTTTCTGAAGGCAGTGCACTTTGTGACTACAGGAGAAGATCTATAATAAGAAACCAGAATACCAGAAAGATTCATTTCCTCCTCATCACTTTACATCAACAGTGCATACCTCCTCAGAAATACAGCTAGTATGGTCAGTCACAGCTGCAGAGAAAGAAATTCCATTCAAGACAGGTTCAAAGSACAGTCTAAGGATTTTGACATTGCTCCAATGTCTTCCAGTTCTGCTCATTTTACAGGTACCACTGGGGCAATAGGTTTGCATGGATTTGAACWGCAAGGTTTCTGCTTACTGCAGAGGAGAGGACTGTGCCCCCTTGCGAAGCATGGAAATGTGCAGTATCTGATGATCAAACTAGGCTTTCTGGGACAGGCAATGTCGTTAGTAATAAAAGCTCCATTTATGCAAACATTAAAGAGGGCAGTAAGTGTAAAAGCCTCTACTTCCCACAAGCAGCAGACATCAATGTAATTTTTAAAAAATACCCCTCTCTTCAAACAAAACTGCACTTCAGTATTCTCTAGGACACCAAACTATGGCTGCTGTCAGATGGTAACTCATGCAGAGTCCTGACTTGCATGAAATTAAAGTCCAATATGACATTACCAGCATCTGCCTTTAAAAAGGAGAATTTATGTGAACATGCAGTACAGAAGTGCAGTGATTGGTTCCAATCTACAGTAATCAACTATCTCCTCAAAGAGGTGCACGTTAACTATTTCAATGTATCCACAGTTTTCATTCTTTCCCTCTAGACTACAAATGTTTCCACTGTATGAACATTTTCCTAATCTTTGGTTTCTATTAAAAGATGGAACAAGTTAACTCAGCATTATCTTAAACTTCATTGAAAACCAATGATAAGCAGGTTTTCCATGTTTTGTTTGAAGCACTGGAATTATTAAACAGGGGAACGGTGAGGGTGGGGGGGGATCATTCTTGCATTTTTCCTTGAACAGCKGTAAGACAGGTGGGAAACTAGATGAGAGAGGTGATCCTTCCCTTCTACTCAGCACTGGTGAGGCCACATCTGGGGTACTGTGCCCCGTTCTGGGCTCCCCAGTGTAAGAGAGACATGGACATACTGGAGGGAGTACAGTGAAGGGCCACTAACACAAAGAAGGGAGACCAGAGCATTCCTCCTGTGAGGAGAGGCTGAGAGATCTGGGAYGGTTCAGCCTGGAGAAGGCTCAGGGGGACCTCATCAGTGTGTATGAATACCTGMATGGAGGGCAYGCAGAGGACRGAGCCAGGCTCTTTYCAGYGGTGCCCAGTGCCAGGACCAGAGGCGATGGGCACACACAGAAACACAGGAGGTTCCCCTGAACACCAAGAAACACTTTTTCCCTCTGAGGGTGACCGAGCACCGGCACAGGTTGCCCAGGGAGGTGGTGGAGTCTCCATCCTTGGAGAAATTCAGAAGATCCTAGGCAATTGGCTGTAGGCGGCCCTGACTGAGCAGGGGAGCTGGACCAGATGAACCCCAGAAATCCCTTCCAACCTCAACCATGCTGTGATCCACCAAACACAAAGTGGCACACCTTCCACAGAGCTCCTATCTTCACACAGGACCATAAAGACAACTTTGTTCTTTTACMACACATTGCCTGCAAAATCCTAGAAATACAAACTTTAACCACTTTGTATTTCTCTTCTTTGCACTTTCTACACCAGTCATTTCAYCCTGCTGTTCACTGATTTCCTTAAAGGGTCTGCAAAAAGAAACTAAAGAAATAACTTTTACATGCTTTACTACACATAAGACTTAAAGGTATTTGCAGACCTCCTGCAAAGTTACAAGAGATTCACAGATTAAAAGCAGTAGGGGAAAAAGTGACTGTCTTAATAAAACCTCTCTCTTCTACTTTCCAAACCCTTCAGAACACATCATATAAGAAAAGTTTAAAAAAAAGGAAAAAAATAAAAGAAAAAAAAGCATGAGCAATTTTCACATGGCTATTTCACTAGGAAAGCAGTATTTAATGAAAAATACCTGGATGRTTTTTCCCCAGAGTGATTACAAACACATATAGAACTCTTAACTCRGATCAAAACATTTCAGGATGCAGCCATAAGCTTATAGTTTCGATAATCAAACTAGATCACCCAGTTGTTCTTTCTGGTCTTGTGGTGTAYGAAGAAAAACATTTACCTGCTGATGTTAAAAAAACCTAAGGAAAAAAAGCTCTGCTGATTTTGTATGAGTTTTAAAAAGTGAAAGCCTTTCCAAAGAAGTCTGCTAAGAACAAATAAGTGAAGAAGGCAGAAGGAAAACAGTCATTTTTTTTAAACTAAGGTTAGTTCATATTACTTTACAAATCTAAAATCATACTGTTTTACACATTAAGTTTTGAGGACTGCATTATTCACAACAKAGACTATAATTTGTGGGCATCTTGCTCAGTAAAGAGCACTCAAATGCAGACTGAACTGAAAGTTAGTGTAATGAAAACATTCAAATTTATTCTTAAGTATATTCTCATTCTGTATCATAAAGGRCAACATCTATGTATAGCCCAAGAACATCAACTACTCAGTATTTCTCTCTTCTGTTCATACAGGTGCTGGGAGTCAAGAATATTCCATAAGCACACAAATATGTAGCAAGTTGTTGTCAGCCTCGGCATTAGCATCTCATCTACCAACACACAACTGGTGTTGTTTGTATCAGAGCTGAGTGCCACAGTGTCAAAATCAGCTTATGCTCACTGAAGACTTTCCCTCCTGACACCAAAGCCTCAGCCACTTACTCCTATTGCTTCCTTTGCCTCACTGCTAACAGCTGCTCAGCTGCCCAGAGGAYGGTCAATCTGATTGAAAATTAACCTTAAAAACAGTTCTTGGCTAAGTCATGGAGTTGATTCCCAGYACCATAATACAGAAGGGGATAGAAGAGGGAATCCACAGCCACGGGAAAATTTGCTCTGCTGGGCAGCAACATGGTCTTATGTCAAAACAAGCCAATAATGAAACTTTGCAAGAGCTTTTAAACCAAGCTCTTCTCACATTTCCTTCCTTCTTTYTATTCCTCTGACTGCTACAGTGTTCTGAACTTCTGCTATAAATGCAAGCAAAACCAACAGGGCTCTAATATTTATTAATCCATCAGAATACTTAAAAAAACAAACAAACAACAAAAAAAAAACCAACCACAAAACACAAAAAAAACAGGCACACAAGGAAATATGACAGTTGAAGAGTAGCAGCGTCGTTTGGATTTACAGCATCTAATGGACTGCAAGGTTAGACAATCCTGTTCAGAGAAGCTGTAAGATAAGGCAAAGAATCGACTCTGGTACAGTCAATAACCGATTTAACTAAAGCAAATCTGCCAACATAATTGAATCTAAGAATTATCTCTGAGCTAATCTGTTTGTGCTATCAATAAGCCTCTTAGCTGGACAACCATAAGCAGGATGACTATATAGCATAACTACTTACACTGTAATCAATAGGCTCCAATAAAAGGAGAAATATTGATGAATCGAATTTCAAATAAAGGACAGTTTTAGACAAAGAGTATTAGCAGTGAACTCCTGAAATTTGTTTAGGGAACAAGACGTTATTCACTACAAAGTAAAATAAGAGTGCTTGTAGACTCAGAGTTATCTCAGTCAAACCACAGAGTAAGCAGGAAGGCTGTGAATCAGACACCAACTGATATCTTGGAAAGCCTACATTAACAGGAAGTTAATTCTCAAGATTTTTATCTCTCCCAGTAGCACTGATCCCACAACTGAATCCACAAAACCAAGCCCTCCATACAAGTGCAGCATTCCAAGGAGGCAATGGCATTGCTCATGGAGTTTTAGTGATACAAACGTGACTCAGAAACATACCTTCACAGCTCAGGAACTGTAAATCACAAACCAGTTTTACAGTTCCAGCATTACAAAGCTTCGTACGTTAAGTGAGCTGCCTACAACTGAGATGCAACAGCTGTCATTTAGTGAGTAGAAAGCATTTCTCCTATTTATTGCATTTTCATGATAACTCTGAAAGCCACTTGGTGTGCAGTCGCTACTGGAATCTATTCCTTTTAATAGCCCTTATGCAACACACAAGTGACAATYGTGAAGCAAGGAACAATATGACCACCACACAGTAAGATGCCAGTATGCCTTTGGTCATTTTACATGCAATTTAAGTGTATTTATTCTTTAATCTTAAYCTTGGTGGCATCACCAAGCTTCCTACAGAGGCAGAACTGCAGTGTACAGCTGGAGACACAGATAGTTCAAATGAAAACAYAACCAGTTGTAACAGCCTACCTATCAACAATAGTTCTCTGATCAACAGGCTAAAACACAGCTCCTAATTCCATATTATAGTTATCAGGACTTCTCACATCATACTGGTCTGTCTGTTCTTGCGTTGATACGGGAGTATTGTGAAATAAGCAGCACATGAAATCAAGTAACAGTTTTCTGAGAGTTGAAAAGGGGTTATTCAAAAAGTTACACCGATGAAGTACCCAGCCTAATATTGGAGACTTATTAGAGGAGGCACCCATTTTTGCATACAGAACAGTCATTACTGGGACAGGGGGAAAGGTATCTGTTTCAAAGTTTGAAACAAAGAACACACCATTTTTTGCAAACTAACAAGAAACACTCCACCAATTTTGACTTGAGTACCACTCATAACATACAACATCCAGATAACACAAAACAGATGATGTCCACAAATGCTACTTCTGATCCTAGCAGCAGGAGCACTAAACCACCTCAATTCTGGAAATCAAAGAAAATTATTTTAAAGACTTTGGAAAGAAATAGATTTCAAACAAACATAACTCATACACTGCCTTCCCCTTTATTATCTCCCTTCTCCCAAGGGGATTTTTTAAGTAACATCGGAAATTGTTAAGAAGAAAAACACGTACAGCTTTTAGAAAGGGTGAAAGGTTTGTTTCTAACTTCTTGCCTTYTGATATTGCAGATGTTGCCTCAATAGCACTCGTTCTGAGAATTCTTTCTACTGAGCTATTAGAAAAAAAAAAATATCTTGCATTCAGCTTACTGGCTATCATAGCAGATACAGTGGGAAGTTTCAGCATGTTTCCTAGTACTAATTTCATACAGTGACAACAGTAAGAAACAATAGTATTGATCAAGTACACATTTAAGACAAAAATATTTAACCTGCATTCATTTCTACAATACTAATCTCATTCTTCTATCCCRAAGTAGATTGACTAGAATATTTCAAAACTCAAAAGAAAATCCTCAGAGGACAGGGAAAGGTTAGGATCAAATTACTTCTACAAAAGCAGCTGGTAATCTGTTACAGGAGACAGAACGTGTGAAGCAGCAAAGAGCTCAGGTATGAACTGCAGCAGAGAGCAACAACAGGAGTTCCAAACAGTTCCAGGCAAATCTTTTCCATCTGATCATGCAAGTTCACTTACTCCCACCAACTCTCACCTGCGTTCCACAAACTGATAGTGTGCCAAGTTAACATCCATTAATATACATGGCAAAACTTGCAGATCACATGCCGGTAATGCTTCATTAGTCAGGACTCTGGATTAAACCAGCCAGATGCTTACAGGTTGCAGCAACAACTTCAGATTTCACTGAGATTTTATGCATACACACACCAAACACAGAACACCACATATATAAATGTATGTGCTTAATCACGTTAATGCTTCCTCAGCATACTGGTGTGCTACCCAGTGCTCTAGAACAGGCACCAAGCTCAGTTATGAACTACAACCATTTTTGTTTGGTTAGGGGTTTATTTGCACTAGATCCAGAGAGACTCTACTTATTCGCACTACTGTCATCCACCATGCAGTTAAATCGACTGGCAAGTGGGAGTTCACTCATGCAACTGACAGAAACTTTTGTTTTACTTCAACAGAAATTTAAATTCTATCCACACATACAGCCGTCTGGTCTTCACTTAACTCACTAGCTCACATTAAAAGCTGAAAACTCTTGCCTTCCATTAGGACTTTTACCCTTCTGTTCTTCCTCCCTTATAATGACGCTCATTGAAAAAACAGAGAAGTAATAGCTATAATCATGGCTTAATGTAATTTTCTTACGTGCTTCTAAAATGATTTTCTTATCTGTTGTCATCATAGGTTGCTCTGGCTCAAGTAAAACAGGTTACAGTGCCTCAGAGAAGGCACAGCTTTGTGAATATAGTTCCTGGGCTGGGGGACAAGGCTCCTTCCTCGAGGCTTCTCATGAAAACTCCAGAAGAGCCCTACTAGGAACAACCACATTTAAAGGTGGTTCAGTTCCAGTACGGTCATGAGCCAGGGCATTACTTACAGTACATGAAACTGTATAATGCACAGCAGTAAAGCATGCACATATGGCAAACTGGTCATCATAACTGTTGTTTGTTTTGGTTTTGTTTGGTTTTTTTGCTGTTGCTTTTCCGATTGCAAAAACCATTACACCCACGATTTAATCTTGGTGGACTGAAAGGTTCAAATAAGGTTATAGATTGCAGGACAGAGAAAAGTGTCCACACCAGAGACTTCTCCCAAAGTCTGAGCAAGGATGAAAAAGAAGCCTGGATTCCCACCCTTTAACAGATGTTCCATATTTTGGACATTTCCGACTCTTCCCTAATTTTACATGAAAATAGGCTCATCCAAACATTAAGTTCAAAATCATCATCTGCAAACCAAAGCAGACGCTAAGACTTCAAACTTGCAAAAAAMCATAATGGAATATTTTAGTCATTTTCAATAGAGGTATACTGCCAAAAGCTATCCATAATCCCAGACACTGAAGAAACCAATKTAATATTTGTATGTCCCTCCCCAATGGCTGTGAAAGCTATCTCTATAAGCGGGGGTCCTTCCAACTGACAACAGCAGCACTTTACCTGTAAATAATTCACAGGCCAAATTTTGCAAGCGATGCTTGACCTTCGGTAAACAATTACACCCAACTGCCTCTTTCCTTTAAGGGGGCGGAAGGGACAAAAGAGCACCGGCACCGAAGCCCCGGCGCTCYGCCCGCCCCCGAGCAAGCCGGCTGTGAAGGTCGCCCCGCTGCCACGGGGCTGCGGGGGCCCGACGAGCCGCTGCACCTTGCTCAGCCACCCGTTTCGCTCCCCAGCGAACGAAGCAGGCCTCGCCCGCGCAACGCCCCGGCACAGCGTCCAGACCCCCGCTTCCCGCACCCGCTCGCTGACCCGAGGACAGGCGGCGAGCGGGGGCAGAGGCAGCCACGCCGGGCCCCCCCTCCCCGGCCGTGGCGGCGGGCCGCGCCGCACGCCGAACCGTTACACGCCGAACGGCCGCGGCGCCGCGCGGGCACCGCTGCCCGCCCCGCGCACTCGCCCCGCGCACTCACCCCGCTCCGGGCCGCCCGGGCGCG